>LPNX011104496.1:65854-96385 GCA_001517045.1 Pseudotsuga menziesii
ACTACCTTTTTTTCATTTTTGGAGAAGGAGAGACTGAGCTGAGAGAGAAGGAGGTCGAGCTAGGGCATTGGCACGATTCCCAAGAAGAGAGACTGCATAGAAATCGAGACAGTACGGCCTGCATTAAATGCTGCACAGAAATCGAGACAATACGGCCTGCATTTAATTGCTGGCACAGAAATCGAGACATGGTACGGTCTGCATAGAAATCGAGGTGTACGGCTTGCATTTATTGCTGGTACGGTCTGCACAGAAATCGAGGTGTACAGCCTGCATTTATTGCTGGTACGGTCTGCACAGAAATCGAGGTGTACAGCCTACATTTATTGCTGGTACGGTCTGCACAGAAATCGAGGTGTACGACCTGCATTTATTGTTGGTACGGATTGCACAGTTTTTGAGGGTGTACGGCCTGCTTTTATTTCTGTGCAGAAATCGAGGGTGTACTTGCTGGGCACGTTTTTCAAGATTTTGAGATGAAATCTTGGGTGGAGATAAGTTAAATTTTCACGGTATTTTTGTTCTGATATTTTGCTGAAGATAATAAAATCTCTCTCTCTCTCTAACTGGTTTTCCTCGTGGGGGTTTTTCCAGGGCTTGATTTTGGCCAAAAATCTCCGAGTCTATCATTTTATGGTGTGAAACTAGAGACCAAACACACATAAACACATTGATTTACCCTGGAAACCCCAATGGGGAAAACCAACAAAATAGGCTTTCTATAATTTGATCCAGATAAATATGCGAGAGATTACAATCAACTTTATCAATTACATTGAACTTGATGCCTTGGAAAGGCGTGCTATATCTTTGGGAGAAATCTTGAGCAGATGATCTATCCTGAAGGAATGCACCCCTCTGGCACACATGTGACCAATATGGCAACTGTGCCCTCTATCTGCTTTGATCTATGATGTAATCAGCTCTAGATTTTTGTCTAGGGAAGTGTGCCCCCTCTTAGTCTCTGAAAGATGCACCCTAGTCTTCCTCTATTATCTCAGCCTCGTAAAAATATGCCCCCAACTTTCTGGAATGCGCTCCTCTTTAATTGTTCTCTGTCTGCTCAATAGAAATGCTCTTTGATTGTCACTTAGTCTCTGAATAATAAAGGCACTTTTTCCTCAATCTTTGTAGAATATGCCTCACTGCTCTCAGCCCTCTCTTTTATTGTTCTCTGTCTGCTCAATAGAAATGCTCTTTGATTGTCACTTAGTCTCTGAATAATCAAGGCACTTTCTCCTCGATCTTTATAGAATATGCCTCACTACTCTCAGCCCTCTTAGCTTCAACCGTGTGCCCTCTCTCTCAGAAGTGCACCCCCTCTCAAGAAATGCGCCCTCTTCTCTCAAAGGTGCACCTCACTTCTCTGGATCTTCAATCTCTGAAGTCATTCTTGAGTATGTTTAACTTTACCCCCTGCTTCGTTTTAATAGCTTGAGTGGCTGATTAGGGTTCCAAATCCTTAATTTGAGTTCCATGAAAAATCACACTTTTGCATTAAAAATTGCACTACTACATAAAAAATGGTGCATCATGGATTCCTCGCATGAACAAGGTAAACTGTTCAGAACTCACTGCATGCTTCCATTGTTGAAGCCATGTTGATTGGGAGAGTGTTTTTCACACCTTACATCCATGCCTTCTCTGCTAATGTCCCTTCATGTTAGACATGACTGTGGAAATATTGACAAAAATTTCAGACTTTTGTCAAACACTTAGTTTACCCAGATTTCAGACTTAAAACTTGTCCTCAATAAAAACACTTCTCATGCATTTAAATCAATAACCCAATAAGCTGAAACATAGAAACTAAGTCTGTAGCAACGGAAAAATCACATAAAAAACAACAGACTGATAAACTCATAAAACATCAGAAATTTGGTCAATGTGACCTTGGAAAAACCTCACCCTGGGGAAAACCAGTCCAAGAGAAATTTTATTGCAGCATTTATCAGGCAGAAAATGAATTTACAGCAAGCATTTATTTCAGCATTAAATGACTGTACCAGATTCTTTGATTTCTATGCCCACCTTGAATTTCGTCCCCAGCTGAAAGTATGGATTTCCGTGCTCAGATTTTTTTCTCTTCTTGAAAATCGTGCCCACAATTTTCTTGAAATTTGTGCCACTGTTGTACCGTATGGACTGTATGAAACAATACCACTCAGCAGAAATAAATGGCTTGTGAAACGTGCCCAGCTCCTTGGGATTCGTGCCCACTTGAGAAAAATTGCAGCTCCCTTTCTTTCTGCAAATAACTCAACCAAATGCTCACTCTTGGAAATGCTTTCCTTCAACTTATCTTGCACACTATCCTAGGCTCTCTCATGAAACAAGTGCACTTTATTTCATAAAGTCACTTTATAAAATTAAAACAAGGGAATACTTTATAAAAAATACCATTTACATAGGAGTCACTTTAAACTTTATAAAACAACATAAAAAGTATAGTCTAGCTGCATGGTCACTTCTGCATACAAGACAAAAACATGCGGAGTGCCTCCAGAGCTAAATTTCTAACAATGACATCATGAAGGACATCCTGAGATACGAATCTCAACATAACTATAGAGTTGACAATTGTCTTTTATTGATATCAGTGCACTTTACGCATACACTCCTGTGGTTCTAATCATAAATCGATTTTAATGATATTTCTGGTTAATCTTTAAATCTTATTGGTTGTATCCTCTTGTACAATTTGTATTGATAACTATGAAGTTGACAGTTGTTTTTTAGCAATTCCAGTGTGCTTCTTGTATACATCCCCGTGGTTCTATTTGTAATCGGGATTGAGTACACTTTATTAGCTTAACAATTAAGAATAGATGGCTTACAAAGAAAATGAAGTTACATTTAGTCCATTCTGCTTTTGTATCATATAGCGTGATAATTGATGGTGATATTTTGAATAGTCTTGTGTGTTTTGAACACTGATGAGAAACAAAATCTACTGGCAGATTTGATCAAATTTATCTCTCAGCTGTACCCACAACTAACTAGTGTAATGAATAGTATGTTTAAAAGTTGGGTTATATGCATTCCTATCATGATGAAAAAACATTGTAAAATTTGAATGACGAGAGAGGCTCTTAGCTTGTTCTAGCCTGGTTTTAGATGAGAATTTGAGAAACTTTTGACAGGAGCGAAAAAGAAAACAGAATATGTCTGGAATTAGAGATCTATGCCCGGTTTGACTCTTAAGCATCAACACAAAAGAGTAAAAGACAGCTCCTAAAATTTGAATGATGAGGGACACTCTTAGCTTTTTCTAGTCTGGTATTGGATGAGAAACTTTTGACAAGAGAAAAGAAGAAAGTCAAGTCTTGTAATTCTCAGTCTCTGCTGGGTGTTTTTATTGAATGAAATTCAGTTGTTTCTTTGGATAGTCTCGTGTCTAGGCGAATTTTAACAAATGGTCTTCTTGCAGCTCTTCAGTCACCAGAAGTTTGGTAGAAGCTCGAATCAATGATGACCATATTGGCCAAGAGACTACAGTTAATCATCTATGAATATTTATCATATTGACTGCTCCCTATATGAAAGCAAAATAATGGAAACAAAATATGAACGATAAACAATAACGGGCTAGAGAAAACAAGAGCAAGAGTGGGTAATTACAGATAAGAACAAGGAAATACACTTTGTTTTCATCTTACTAGTTTAACATAGATATATTATTTTATAATTCTGGTTTTGTCTTTTTAAGTTTTTTCCCTCTTTGAACTTTGCAAAGCTGTTTGATCACTGAAGTTCCCTTTGGGTGTAGCAAGTTCTTCTGAAACCATGCAAAATGATGTTCCTTGCATTCTAAAACGTGATAAAATCAGAGTGGACTCAGGTAAGTATGGTAATTAATTTCATAGGCAAATAACACATGGAAACCTCTTTGCAAGTGATACCATTCAGATATGGTAAAGCATGAATCTTGTGAGAAGGCATGCATACACTGTGACAGCATGAAGTAGCAGGTAAAGTTAAAACCCCAAAGAACACGATTAGCACAAATGTAACCTAGAGGTGTTACCTACTGTCACCTTGGTAACCACATCTCTGCACATTTAGTTGGCTCGGTAACCACCTGTAGTATAGTTTAAAGGGGTGATGGGAGGACTTTGAAAAACTATTGCCAATCCCCAGGGCGTATGGAGTCTTGGGATGATTCCTCTTCAGGTCTTGAAGTGCATGTGTTTGGATGGAACCTCTGCTACAAAGCGAGGCAAGCCAATTCCCTAACGCTATTGAAGCTTCATGCTAATTTCCACCAAGTGAGGGTGGCATTTCAGACCAACTCCTCCAACCTATATCTAGCTTGTACTCTAACCTATGCAAGCATATGATTCATGACGACTCCTAAATTTGCTAGGCCACAATACAAGCCACAAGGCTAAACCACAAAATATTAAATTCCACTTGAGCAAGACTGAGATCTAGAAATAGAAGTTTTACATTGGCAGAATATAGCATGTTACGTTGGCATTGGATCCATCAAGTAAAAACCCCAAGAGAAGGAAATCCTTTCACTTCAAACGCTCCATAAGATAAAACAATTAGTCTGAGGCACCACACTACCATAAGGAGGAAGGAGTAGAGCCACCCTCCTTTTAGAGAAAGCTCAAGAAAGTCTAGGAGGACAAAGAGAGGATGAAAAGGGAAGGAGTCCAAGCTGCTAGATATAAAAGGTTTTACTATTTAGAGTCAATTATCTTATCAAGGTTGTAGAGTAAATAGGGTAAATCAATAATGGTTCAACAGGAAGTAGGAAAGAACAATAAATTTACAAGTGATGATGGAAGATGGAGGAGAAAGAGCTCCTTCCCCTTGAAGATCAAGAAAGTCTAGGAGGACAAGAGAGGAAGAAAAGGGAAGGAGATCAAGCTGCTAGATTTATTAGGGTTTTAACTTTTAAAGTCGATTATCTTATCAAGGTTGTAGGGTAAATCAATAATGGTTCAATAATTAGGAAAGAACAATAAATTTACAAATGATGATTGAAGATGGAGGAGAAAGAGCTCCCTCCCCTTGAAGACCAGTGTGGAAGTTATGGTCCTCATCAACGCCCTCTTGAAAACAGTGATCTCGCTTTATCTTCAATGGTGCAATGATTGCCTCTTAAGATTGCTAGGTCACAATACAAGCTAACAAGGCTAAACCACAAAAAAATTCCACTTGAGCAAAATTGCCCCTCGAAATGATCTAGAAATACAAGTTAACAATGGCAGAATATAGCATGTTACCTTGGCATTGGATTCATCAAATTAGAAACCCAAGAGAAGAAAATCCTTTCACTTCAAATGCTCCATAAGATATAACAATTAGGCTCATGCCAAATGAATGAGAAGGCCAACCCTTGTATGGGTAGCCTTATCTTGTTTTACAATAAAATAACCTTAGTTTCCTAGCTCTAGCCTAGGGTGGAGTAAACAAATAATAAAACCCTAACAACTCCAACAAACTCATAGCTAAATGCTCAAACTAATTAATGGTGGTAAACAAGTACAATGTATCCATCAAAAGAAAATCATTAAAAGAGGTTCACATGCCATGTCACATGCTCACATATACATAAGGCCCAATTTAGCACTAATATTCCTCATCTTAACCGACTTACCCAAAGTGATCAGATCCTCAATATTAAAGCCCCTCTAACCTCTTCAAAAGATAAGTTTACAAAGTAGCCATTCTAGAAAAGGGCTTGCCCAAACTCCATCAACCACATGAAATGCTCCCCCACATATCTTGTAAAAGCTCCTTTAAACGAGTGTTCCAATGAAACAACGACAACAAAGTGGCTCATGAATAAAGTTCCATGATCAAATGCCTTTTACCAAAACCTACACATCATCAATTTGAACCCTTGAGCAACACACATGCATATGAATAAAAAGGGCGCATCTTCCACTATTGTTAGCACCATTTTATTGCTTAAATCATACCCTGCAATTCTATTTTGTTTTTAAAGCTTCAGTGCCCCTTCCTCGTGAACCATCATTTGATCTTGTGGTGGCTACATTATTTTGGTACTCTTCCTTGATGCATATATTGCCACAACCTGGGTGTACTACTGTTGATTTTATGCGAGTTACATTTTGCACTCCAAGTATGTGAGGTTAAATCATAGTTTGAGCTTCGACTATTGTAGAATTGCATAAAAAACATGCTCTGTGTACACATGTATCCCATGCTTTGCGTGTTTAGACTTGGGGCCTTGGCATATTCTGCCAAGAAGAACATCTAAAAATGGATTTGATCTCAAGGATGAGCTGAAATAGGTGCCCAGATTCGACAAATGTCTTCATTGTTGATCAAAATTTCAATCTTATTTCTTCTGGGTGCATCTAATCTATTCAATTATCAAGCTGGGTCATAGTCCAGGTGGGTGCATCAGTTAAGTCATTAGTTCTTTGAAACACAGAAGTTTCCTCACACATGAACTTGTATTCTAGGTATTTTTAGATTCAAGAATTTGAACACAAATTCCTTGCTTGCCGGTTTCTATCACTAAATCTACCCAAATCACGTTAGCTGACATAGCCTCTTTGATGATATGGTTGCTTGGTACTTAATGTTGGTGAACATGCTCAGGCTAGTCTTCACTAACTACTGTTGATACCTTAAAGAACCCTCGAGAACTAGCAGAAATGTCTGCCATAAGTCTGGTTGCATTATGTGAAGAGGTAATAGTTGTCCAAATAATTTTGTCTGTTGCAACTCTAAAACATGTTGTTATTGATTATTGCCCACAAAACAGACCTAGAAACACAGTGCCTTAATGCAAATTTCCATAAGCTCAAATATGGAATACGGAAGTGGAAACAAATAAAAGAAACCTATTCAATCCGAATTAAATATATTTTGCCCCTATTTTTAGAAGCATACCATTCACGGAGAAATAAAGAAAATAAATTAAATGTACTACTCCTACCCAAGGCTAGGAAGAGATCACAGATATAAAAAGGAAAGGGTATTTCAACAAGATCTTTAATGGAACAAGATTTTTGAAAGATTTGGAATAAATAGGTTTCAAAAGGCTCATGAAACAAACTTTGGATAATGGTAAAACCCAATGGATCTTTTCAGAGACATTTGACTCTAATTTGAAGACATTTGTCACCAATTGGGTGGGGAGATCGGATTGATTATAACCAGTGTAGATCCAAATCCTAGGCTCTATCAAGCGCCGAGAGGGATCAAATCTCTAGAGGTGCAAACCTCTTCTTAGGTATTACACTCAATGAACTATCAACTTTGGTGTGTCCTATCAACTATCAATGAACTATCAACTTTGGAATTTTAGAAGTTTTAGAGGTTTTTAATACATTTTTACTATATTTAATAAGTTTTTACCATAAATTATATTTTAATTTTGCAAAATTAAAAATAACAAATCAAGACAATCAATTGCTTATCTCTTTTCACTTGAAATAAAATATGTAACCAAAAGAAAAAGGAGTGCTAGCAACTCAATCTCCAAAGTCTAAGTGTTTTGGAAAAAAATTGTTTTGTTTTTTCCTTATCTGTAATATGCTAACACAAAATGCTAAAGTTGATATATAATTTTAAATAATAATTATTTAATTATTATTTTAATGATCTCTCTTTTTTAATTATTGCCAGTTATAATGGCAATGCCCAAGAAATATGATAACAGTAGAAACCTGCGTTCATAATTCCAGTTATAATGGCAATGCCCAAGAACAATAGTCTGTACGGATTTTGGTGCATTATGGTAATTGTGCTGTGGATGACAACATTCTCATGGAGCGAACCAACGCAGTGGGTGAAGCTCTCTTTTGATCGATTCATTTGTTCATAGGTCGGTTCACTTCTTCATAAAGTCAAAAGTGAAAACAAACCACACATGTTGGTTTGCGTTGAACTATAAAAGCAACTTATCCATACACACTATCTATATTTAATTATTGGGTGGCGAGATTATCTCTTTAAAGGTTGGGGATTCTTCAGAGGCTAATCAGGAATTCCGATAGGTTTCTAGGGTTCCAGCTGCAAATCTACGCCAAACTGTGTCTCTATTTATATCAGTCCACTGCACCAAATAAAATGAAACGCCCATCAAAAGAGCAAGATAACGATATGGAACGCCCATCAAAAAAAGTTATGAACACCGAGGAGCAAGATAACGATATGGAAGTTGATTCATTGAAGAACAGGGGCAATGAGGAATCAACGCCCACTCCTAGAGGTAAAAATATATATTATTTATTGAAATCGCTTGGCTCTTTCGATTGATCTTTGATATATCTAATATTAATTAGTAGTGGATCCATTTTTGTTCTTGATTTCATGCAGAATACGAGAATTTAATAGTTGCACTTGGCAATGACGTTGTACTTGGTGAAGTGATGACCAGAATTCCCTGGTATAACCGTCCCATTTTTAAAGCGTTGAACCGATCATGGGCTCATTCCCTCACACACTCTTTCCCTCCTTACGCCCATTTCCACCACCCGCGTATCCTCTCCAAATCGATTGTTTTATTTTGAACTCCATTAACTCGCTACCCTTCCAATCCTAAAGAAGAGATCGCTCTTTGGGTTTACAGCTGCAGCCGCCGTGTTATGCTGAGCCTTCCGGTCCCAGCAATCTCTAAGCATCTCCAGAAATCTGTGGAGTTTGTGTGCCATGATAATGATGAGTGCATATCCTGCTTCACTTGTGATCTTGAAAAAAGAGTTTACAATGTGGAAGTTCTGGATCTTAGAGAAGCTTCTTGTACAGAACGATGGAGATTGTTCTAAGCTTGAAACACTTAGGCTACGGAATATTCACGCGAGGTGGGAAGAAGGGTAATATGTTTCGCCTTGTCGCTTGAAAGAAGATTCTGATCATTAAACGGTAGCAGTTTAAGAAATCTGTTGCTAGATATCGGACTGATCTTGCAGCAGAAGAATTGATGATAATTTTGTGGCTGTGAGAAATGGTACTAAAGATTAAATTTATAGTGAACATAACTTTACAAGATCTCTCTTATTTTGGTTTTAATTTTATTTTTTTATTATTTATTATTTATAGCCGACATAACATTACGTAACGTTACAACGTTACGTAATGTTACAAGATCTCCCCCATACTGGGCTGTAGAGCGCCTCTCGGCTCAAAAACACGAGTCTAATTATTCGATTTATTAGCGAGAAAGGAAAAATATTATCTGGTCGAGTGAATAGGTTGACCTCAAACAGTAACTTCTAATGACTAATGTTATTATACGAGTTTTTTTCCATCTTTGCTACCTTTCCTTTATAATGAAAACTAATTTGATCCATGGAAATAAATAGTGTTCCATAGGGACGAACCTCCCAGTGTTGGGGGCTTGCCCCCTACGCTTCCCACGCCCCGAGTGCTAGGAGGCTCCATGGGAAACTTGGAGAAACAAAGTCTAGGAGTTTCCCGGATTGGGGGGCTCCCACATGCCCCCACTCCCCTCGAATTTTTATTTTTATTTTACTTAAAAAATGGTTCATCTTAAATTTTAGGCTTTTACACTAAATGGTCATTACAAATCGAAATAGTAACAAATAAAAAGAAACAAACATCGTTATGATATACTTGGCTATAACAATTACATTTACATTACACTAAACTCTTTGGGAACATAAAGATGCTAGTATGCAAATGGTGATGGGATGAGGAATTGATATGTTTATATGTTGGGGTTCATATTTTTATTATTTTTTTATTTTGTCCCCCAAAATACCCAAAACTTTTGGGGTGTATCTACACATCCCCAATGTGCGTTTCCCCGCCCCCATGCTCCAGCATCCCATAAACTTGGTGGAACACTGGAAATAAACCAGCTTCTTAATCAAATCAGAGTTGGATATCTGTTCGATAAATATATAGATCTCAAGTCTATTGTCAAAAAAGTCGATAGGATTTCATTCTTGGAAAAGAATTGGACTGAATTCTTTTCGTTTTGTTAGTTTCCAATCAAATATTGAATTTTTTTGAAATGTTTCGACCTTCTCGGAGGGAATTCTTTGAGAGAACCTGTTCTATCCATTCTATTTTTACCTATTTCTTTCATCTATGCCTAACCTATTTCATCACACGATAAGTTCTTCAAGATGGTGGAAACACTTTTACTATCTAATACAACTATTTGTGCAAATGTTTTATGATTTAGAAGCAATTGCCTCTTGTACACATATTAGATGAATTTGTTATAAGAGACTCCATTTTCCCGGGCTGTTGCATTGATCCGAGTAATTCACAAACGATGAAGATCTCTCTTGTGTTTACCTGTTATCTTGATGGGTAGAAACTAAGTCTCTAGCTAGCTCTCTGTTGGTTAGTAGTTCGAAAAAGTTTTGAATGGGCTCCTCGAGAGCTTGATACAAATGCAAGAATCTTTTTTCAATGTTTTCGAGCTATATATACATGTTTCACTTTGGTCATTGAAGTTTACTCTCCTGAATTGCTAAATTTTTTATCGGTTAGTCATTTGTTTGGTCCATCAAGAATAACAACGATTCTTCTTATTTAGAAAAAAAATGTTTCGATGGCTTTTGCTACTGTAACCTTCCCTACCATAATTTCCTTTGGATAGGCATATTCGAGGTAGGCAAAGGTTGGGACCTTGTTAGGAAAAGGCATGAGAAAAAATCATGGGTTTCATTGTTTCGATGGTTCTTTTTGCAACGGTAAGGTCCTCGGCATACACTAGAGCCTCTTATTTATTTTCGAAATACGATATGAGTATGTTATCGGTAACTTGTGCGGTTTACCATCTCCAACTCTACTCTTGAATCATCAAATAATAAATACTCTCATTACAAGATCTATTCATACAGTATCGATATGTAATTCTGGGGTTGGCTAGGTAGCTAACCCTATTGTTACGTTCTTGCTGTTAGTTTTGGTAGATTGGCAAGTACTTCTGCGTTGGCCTATCAAGGAATGTAGAAGGGGCTATTTATCTCTCTAGACAGACTTGTAATAGTTCTTTTGTAATCTTTAGAGTCAATAGTATTAGAGGGTCTATGGTACTGAGTGTCCCATGGTATTTTCCCATGGTCTTGGCTTAAAGTGATGTTATAAAAGATGCTATTGTGAGTTGTATAATCACCAAGTCAAGAGTGAGTGATATCTCTTGTAGTGGTTAGAGGTCAAGAGTGAGTCATATTTCTTGAGTGGACAAGGGTGAGTCATATCTCTTGTGAGGGACAAAAGTGAGTCATGTTTTGTCAGATTTTTTCTTTTCTACTAAGGGGTTTGGGCACAATGAGAGTCAGTAGTGTGAGTTTCAGTGAGTCATATACGAAGGACTGATGTTGTAAGTGTTGATTAACAAACCTGCAATAAAAGATAAACTGTTTGCTGGGTTTTCCCTTGTTGGGGTTTCTGGGGTAAATTCTTTTATTGTGGTTTTCTTTGTTAATGGATGTTTATTAATGTGTGTTGGATTTATCATTTCTGGGTTAAGATCGAAAGCGTAACTGTGCTCTGGTGAACTGAATTTTCACACTCGCAACAATATGAGCATAAACTTTATGCTTCTTAAATTTGCATGATTTTTTTTGCTTAATGGATTGATGATTGTTCGCTATCAATGAGGATAGATGATGAGATGAGATGATGGATATGTACTTGGTTATAGAAGGATTTTTTTTTGTTATTTCGTTTTAAGAATTTACCAGGTTGTTTCAACTTCTGATCCAAACAAGTTGCAGATAAACCCTAGAACATACCTTACATTGAGGACATCTTCGAAGAATAGAGATTTTATAATAAGTTGTTGAATAGTGGGCATTCTAGTTGGATTATATAATCAATTGGTTCAGATCGATCCTAACCATATTAGGTGGTTATTAAATCAATCACTTTCTCTTTCCTCTTTTTTTTGTTGGAAAGGGAACAAAGAGATCAACTTACAATATACAGTTCATTTGAAAACTCAATTCAAACGAGGATCTTCTGCTTTGAGATACCTTTTGCTACGATGTTAACAATGCCATAAGCTTGGGCTTCTATTGTTGACATAAAAACATCTTGTGTTTATGTCCTATTGAATGACCTCTTCGGGGTTACCCTTTTTTTTTCTATATAACATTTTGTTATGTAATACGAAGTAGTTTACATGTTTTGATTCGTTATGAAAATCTATGGTTAGTTCATCATCATAGGAACTAACGAGTAATCTCTCAAGTTCAAAGCTCTTATGGAGAACCAGAGTAGGAAGACGATCAAGGTGCTCAGAACCGATAATGGAGGTAAGAACTCCTTGAATGCGTATGCCGAGATCAAGAGGGAGATGATAGTCCCATATAACCCACAACAAAATGGAGTTTCTGAGAGGAAGAACTGAGCGATCGTTGGGGTAGAAAAGGCTATGCTGCATGATCAGGAGTGGCCTATGTTTTTATGGGCAGAAGCTTGCAACACTGTAGTCTATCTGCAGAACAGGACCCTGAACAAATTGTTAGGGAAGACGACTCCTGAAGAGGCATTCATAGGAGAGAAACTAGAGATTGCACATCTTCACATCTTTGGGTATACTGTCATGTCCCAGTTGAGAAGAGGACGAAACTTGAGCCAATGACTGAGAAGGGCATTTTTGTTGGGTACAACGAAACCTCAAAATCTTAGAGGGTGTGCATTCCAACATTGAAGAAGATAGTGGCGTGAAGGGATGTGAGATTTGAGGAGGATAGGGCTTTCAGGAAGTTTTGTGGATACATGCCAGTTGAAGCAGAAACTTAGGAGCAGAAGCACCAAACAAAGGTCCATAACAGGTTATATGTACCTTGATGAGTGTGCAGGGTGAGTAGCATGACACGAGGAGCAACAGGATGCTCAATTCATCTTGGTCGAATCTTCTAGGAAGAAGAAGCCAAAGTGGGCAGAGCTAACCTTGAAGGAAGCACGTGAGCTAGTGTATGCTCCAAGTACTTCAATGAGGATGAGCAAATCACTGTAGATATTTTCTAGTTATATGGTACTAGAGAATCAATAATGCAGTGATTTTGATCCCTTCAAGCTTTGAGGAGGATATAGACCAACAAGTATGGAAGGATGCTATGCTGGAGGAGTATTATTCCATCATGTGTGGGATATAGTGCTTAGACCAAAGGGAAATTCAGCCATGAGCTCCAAGTAGATCTATAAGGCAAGCTTACTGTAGATGGCAACGTGAGAAGTTGAAGGCAAGGTTCGTGGCAAGGTGGTTCTCCCAGAAAGGAGGAGTTGGTTATGAAGAGACCTTTTCTACTATTGCCAGATATACTTGCATTAGGGCTGTCATGTCTATTGCCTCAATGATGGGGTGGAGGAGAGATCGAATGGATATGAAGACAACGTTCCTTAGTGGGGTGATTGAGGAGGAAGTGTATATATAGGAGCCTTAGGGTTTTGAGGTTCATGGGAGGGATTCTCATATGTGCAAGTGCAAGTTGGTTATGAAGATACCTTTTCTCCTGTTTCCAAATATAGTTACTTAAGAGTTGTCATGTCTATTGCCTCAGAGATGGGGTGGAGGATAGATCAGATGGATGTGAAGACAACATTCATCAATGGGGTGATTGAGGAGGAAGTGTATATAGAGCATCCTTAGGGTTTTGAGGTTCATGGCAGGGATTCTCATATGTGCAAGTTGAAGAAGGCTCTATATGGTCTGAAGTAGGCACCTAGAGCTTGGTATTATGTTGGTTGGTGATGATCCACTCATTCTTGTACCATACGTGGATGGCATGTTTTTGAAAATATCTGAGAAGCTCATAGTAGGACCTTGTAAAGGAGTTCGAGATGAAGGACTTGGGATTGATGCACTATTTTATGGATTGGAGATATGGCAATGTGAAGGTGAGATATTCCTTGGTCAAGGAAAATATGCATTTGAGATTTTGAGAAGATTTGGGATGTAGATCCACAAGCCTATGACTACGCCGATCACATCATCGACTTGAATAAGTTGAATAATTTTGAGTTAGAGTTGGTGGATTCCATGGTGTACAAACAGTGGATTGGTTCTTTGATGTATCTGGTCAACACCCAACCGAATATTTGTTTTGCTGTGTACATGGTGAAATTGAGAAGGGTGCATTAGATAGCAGCGAAGCATGTCCTTGGGTATTTGAGAGGTACAGTGGATTATGGAATCAGGGATGTTCGAGGTGATGGAGTGCAGTTGGTGGGCTACACAGATTTCGAGATTTCGATTAGGTAAGCAGTGCAGTGGACAAAAAAAACACCTCATGGTGTTGCTTTAGCCTGTGATCAGGAGTTGTTTCTTGGCTCAGCAGGAAAGAGAATTCAAGGGCACTTAGTTTTGCCTAGGCCGAGTATAGGGCAGCCAACTTGGTTAGTTGTGAGGCCATATGGCTTTGGAAGATGCTCATGGGGTTATTTGGTCAGGATTTGAACCTGACAATCATCTACTGTGACAATCAGAGTTGCATGAAGCTCTTCGACAATTCACTGTTTCATGATTGGGGATAGCACATCAAGATCAGGTATCATTTCACCAGGGTCAAAGTTCAGAGAGGAGCTGTGAAACTCTAGTACATTTTCACAGATGAGCAGATTGCGAACATCTTCACCAAAGGATTGCCTAAGGGCAAGTTTGAGTTATTCAGGGACAAGTTGGGGTGTTGCAGAACGCCTTCCTCATGGGGAGTGTTGAAGTTTGTAGCTACATTTGGCTTGTGTTTAGCACGTGGACGTATCCTCAAATTGCAACTCTCTTTTTATAAAGTAACCTTTATAATAATACTTTATGTAAAAGGTCAATTGTCCCATGGTATTGGGTGTCCCATGGTATTGGTTGTCCCATGGTATTATGTTCAAGCTAAATTGTATATTCGTCTATACAGTTTAGCTAAATACAAAATGCAATTGCATTTGTGAAATGGACAAACAAACTGCATTTTGTTTATGCAATTATCACCATAGGGTTCTTCCTCTGCATTTTGTTTATGCAATTATCACCATATCGAGAACTACCATTGAGAATACTACATGGACTTTTAAATGCATTATTAATTTGAGTTGTGTTGAAAGTGTTTAGTCAGTTGTAGATTTATTATAATAGTTTTGTGCCCTCAATGATTTCATGTAGACTTGTTCTTTCAAGGTTTGCAAAATACTTAGAATGCTTTATATTGTTTGCATGATTTTTGTGCTGCTAGGTTGTTAATCGCAAGTGTTATATTTATTTTTGACATTGTGATAGTTGTACTTGGATGATATAGATTAGCTTTGATTTTTTTGATTTTATAGGAGTGGCCTCTGCAATTTCACCATGTATTCTTATGTATTGAGCAGTCTTGTTGACCTACTTTTGGTCATTTGTTGTACACTAGAGCAGTCCTGTTGACTTACTTTTGGATATTTCTTGGACATCAATAAATAAATGTTATCCATCTGCCTAATGGTATGCAATTCAAGAAATATTCCTCTAGCTAAAGTTTTGCTTACTCTTACAGTTCTACAAATATTCCATTTTCATATGAAGAGTTCTTTCAGACTCATTGAGGAGCATATTATCAAGCTTTTGCACAGGTATTCTGATACTCATTGAGGAGCATATTATCAAGCTTTTGCACAGGTATTCTGATGCTCATGTTTGGCCATATTTGTCATTTTTGTAGCTTTGGATCTCTGTTGGCCGATTTTAGACTGAATGGTTTATTTTTTTTATTATGATACTAAAACCTGTGCATCTACCCATTGAATTCTTAGCTAATGTGATGACCAGTGAAACAGGTATAATTTGTTTGTCAATTCAATTGATTTGAAGATTGGTGTCATCTAGGTGTCGAACAACTTCCTGACGTTTACGATAATAACACTTGTATGAACTTTTGTTTTTCTTTCAATTGATAGAACGTGAGATTACTTGGTTGATTCTTTATTTCAAAAGATTGCTTCGTTGGGGGTTTGTCTTAATTGCTTACTTTTGTTGATAAACCATGTGGGACTCAACAACCTCGAGAGATACACAGATTGGTATAGATGCATCTTAAATAGCATCTATTCTTTACACATGGGTACAATGAACAAATCCTATCAAGAGCAACATGAACATGTGGAAAGGTCCATGTAAGAAGCTTTGTTTCTTATAGTTTCTTATTTTAGCCCTATCACATTGGTAGAGGTACTTGTTAATCTATAAATGTATGAGTTGGATGGAAATTCTTTCTACATAATTTGTATATAGATCCACGATGTACCTTAGGCATTCATAGATAAGGAACAAGGCCATACCTAATTTTAAGAAATAAATTGAAGAATTTATCTTTTATAATTCAGGAATAACATTTAAATACTGGAACGAGCTGGAAAACATTTCCTGAATGCCTTAGGCATTCATAGATAAGGAACGAGGCCATACCTAATTTAAGAAATAAATTGCAGAAATTATCTGTTATAATTCAAGAATAACATTTCAATACTGGAACGAGCTGGAAAACATTTTCGTTTTTCTCGTTGATAAAAAATCATAATTTTATTCATTAAAAGATAAAATTACATGCCATAGATGCAGTCAAACATTTATGAAAACATCAAATGAGGTGCAAATACACCACTCTTCAGTGAAAAATAATGACTCGACAAGTCCTAAAAGCTACATCATTCTGCTTTTTCAAAAAGGATAAAAGAGTTCCACAGGCTTATTCACATATAGATCCAGATTTAAACTTATCACTAGCTTATATGTTCTACATAGAGCTGAAGAAAAACCTTCAACAGATGGCCCTCTAGGGCTCTTAAACAACATGAAAATAGTATGACAGAAAGTTTAAAGTCCCAAAGACCCCAGGTCAGAAAAAAGATGAATGCAAATATTCAGAAATTTGATCATTCTTGCATTCATGAACCTGGTTTCAGCTGCAGTTTACTTAGAGAGATCATCCATCTCTTTATTCTCTTTGCTATAAATGTGATGAAAAGAATCTGAATTAAAGTTGATTTTGAGCATTTGCATCTCTTTTATCTTATTTTATTTATTTGGTATTTGATGAAATCAGTATCTAGGCAGTGCTCATATTCGCGTGACATGGGGTTGATTCTGGTCTGTTTCCTCTATAACATCCAGGCATGCCCAAGTTTCTCCATGCTTGGAACACAAGATTAGTCGAGCCTTGAACCAACACCATCGCAAAGAGTGCCTTAACAGTGAACCATATCACCAACTGATTTACACCTCGTGTCTAGCATTTGTATCTCTTCAAAAAGAGGCTTTAAAAGATAGTTTTCTAGACTGTTGATGCCCTCATCCAATTTTCACCACCATAAAATCACCAAAAGTTTGAATTTTGGTGATTCCTTTTTCCACAGAGATGATTAACAACAATTTAAGAGGCATCTGTGATCTTATAGGCAACTCCCTTATTGTATTTGATAACTAAGTGAAAATTTTGCAAAACCCCATCCATTTGAAGCGCTTTGCTTGTTGAAGCTTGTTTAAGAGGTTGATGATCAATATGGATGATTGGTTTCGTTGCCCACGATTGATTCCACCTGAAAAGAGTTTGGAATGGTAGCAAATTGTTATCTGCCCTTTGCATAACAATGTTCCCCATTGTAGACTTTGCATCGACCTCAATCTCAAACCTCAATCTCAAAGGGTTGCCTCAAATTAGGTAGTGCCATAATAGGAGCATCACTGATTTTTTTCTTCAACACTTGAAGATGATTTCTTGTGTTTTGGCTCAAACAAAGGTCTTGCAAGGCATGTAAAGGAACTGCAATTTTGGAGAAAGATGATATGAACTTCCTAATTTATTGGTCTGCACCTACAAGACTCCTCACTTCTGGACATTTGATTGTGTTCACTGCTGATCAACTAACAAAGGTCTCAACATTCGTTGGATCAATCTTCAATCCCCCCCCTCCCCCACCAACTGAAAGACACCAAGTTGGCCTTTACAAACTCACAATTCTTTAAGAGTAAGTGCAAGCTGATATTGTTAAATTTCAGACCAGGGTAAGCAAATTCTTCACTGAATAATTATGCCTAAATCTAGTTATCTGATAACACGAAAGATCCAACAAAAATAAAAAACTTGAGCTATGTTACAGCTGGAAATAATATTGAAAGTAGAAACACACTAAATAGGTCCAGTCTAAATTGCTTGTGTCCTAATGCAAATACATGAGCTCAAAACTTAAACTTGCCAACCAACAGTGTTGTGCCCTGCATATCCTATATATAATAGAAAGAATAGGGAAGATACAATATATTTGGTCACATGCATAAAGCACTTGAGGTGACTCGGTCAAACCCTAACTGTGTGCCAAAGATAGTGCACCTCAATTGGAGGATAACTGTGGCATGCATGCATGCACACTCCTTGTGATTTTGTTGTGCCCTCATCAACTTATGCAAGTGCCCTACTTGTCCTAGCAACAATTTGCATCCTACTCAATGATAAACTCTAAAACAGGAAAGCTAACTAAAGTACATGCATGTGTGCCAAGAATACTAGGGCTGCTCTATCACTATGATATGTTGTGTTCTCATTCTGTGTACAAAGGAACCAAAGTTTCCATGAAGGATTTTTGCTATATATGCTCATTGTGCCCTAGTAGAAGTCCCAACAAGAAGTTAAAATGCTAACACTGATTTGTGAGGAAAGTCTCCACCAATCCCTCTCCGTCAACCTCTAGAACTTTCCTTTAGCCAGGTGTTTAGTCAAAATGTTTGCACCCTGCAAATACAAAGGAACATACTCTAGGTTCACTAAGCCTGTTGGAACTGTTATTATGCAAATGGTGCTAGTCACAGGGTTGCCCCTGTAAGGCATATATTGTAATCTGAACTAAAAATCTACACATGTTATCAAGAAAACAACATACAAAACTTTCTCTTTGACTGTTCTAGAATAGTTAAGAGCAGGGTTAATTTCAAGCACTAAGTTCAAATGGTTGAGATCAGGTTTTAGAAGTGATGGAATCAAATCAAAAGAACTTGTCCGGATGAAAAAAAAAATCAATTAACTAGAATAAGCATAATTGGTTTAATCACTTTTACCCAAAAGATTGTCTGCATTATAGTGGATGGACACGTTAATTGGTTTAATCACTTATTACCCAAAAGATTGTCTGCATTATAGTGGATGTTGTGGAGGACAAGACTTTAGTGTTGTTTTGCTACTACAATCCTCCAAAGTTCTCTACCCCTTGCCTACCCCTTCCTTTTCCAAGACAAGTCGATCTGCCTGTTGCTTTTAGGAAGAAGTAACAAAAGACACAAAGATGGGTATCATCTTTTTGGTGGAATCGCAAACTAGAAGTTGTCACCATACAAGCATACCTCATGTTGTCACCATACAAGCATACCTCATGTTGCCCCACATGCAATGCACAGAGCTATTCCGGGTTTGAGGGTTTGAATCAACGATGTTGCATTAGTGTTTTAATAATTATTTATTAAAAAGTAAAAAATAAATAATTATTAAAAATTAAAAAATAAATAATTATTAAATGAATTAAATTTGCCACGTTTCAATTATATATATATATATATATATATATATATAAAGAAACAAATCATATCTATATATTTTTAAATGTTGGAAGCACATTGATTTTGATTTTCTTTGAGGTATGTATTAAGATGGGTATCATCTTTTTGGTGGAATCGCAAACTAGAAGTTGTCACCATACAAGCATACCTCATGTTGTCACCATACAAGCATACCTCATGTTGCCCCACATGCAATGCACAGAGCTATTCCGGGTTTGAGGGTTTGAATCAACGATGTTGCATTAGTGTTTTAATAAATATTTATTAAAAAGTAAAAAATAAATAATTATTAAAAATTAAAAAATAAATAATTATTAAATGAATTAATTTTGCCACGTTTCAATTATATATATATATAAAGAAATAAATCATATCTATATATTTTTAAATGTTGGAAGCACATTGATTTTGATTTTCTTTGAGGTATGTATTACCAATTATATTTATATGTTTATATATTGCTCTGTTGAAAGGCAGGCAGAAATTGACAGAAGTAACAAGATGTTGTATCAAGATATGGGTGATATGCTCTGTTCATCACTATATTGAGATATGTGATATGCTGCTCTGTTTCTTCACTATATCGAGATATGTGCGATATGCTGCTCTGTGTGAAGCTATAAGTGATTTTGAAAGGTGTATTTGTTTAGTCTTCTTTTTTTTTCCAAAGAAAAAATTCGTAAATATTTTATTCACATTCAGCAGATGGGCCAAAGAGTCCATTATACAAAAAATACAACTATGAAGTTGACATTACATACCGATATTTGCCTCATGAAGAGCACATAATATCATTATCATATCTAAAAACTGATCCAATTACATACAGGAAAATACCTCATAAAAGAGCATAATGTTTACCATTACTTTGCAGCAAAAATCATCAAGTCTGATCATAGCAGACTTTTTTTTCATCATTCCTGATAAATCAGGTCAGATCAACTGTGATAACGAAGGTGATCATAAGCAAGAAAACCCAGAGCATAACTAGCTGGCTGAAATAGTCTCAACAATCAAGAACTGTAATCAAATGCTGGAAAAAAAACAACAGCTAATAAATTGGCCATCCATGCCATCCAAAGAAGAAATTTCATAACCATTTCAGCGTAAAAAAAAGAGGCCAATCAGCCCACGTCATGCTCTCAGAATAGTTGCTTGAAGATCACCAGTGGAGTGAATTAAGTTCAGCCAGAGCATCATATATCCAGGATGGAACCAAATAAAAAGAAGCTGATCACGTCGAATATTCCAGAAATGCCCAAGCATTAAAATCTCCAAATATAAGCAACAAGATATTCACAAGAAAAATACAAATTGCATGAAGCCACCATCAAGATATAGTCGTACAACTGCAAGTCAAAAGCTCACAGATCCATTTTAGAAGGCCTGAAAGGTTTCCACCATTGCTGCGCCTCTCTGTTCACAGATACACCAAGATCCTTCAATAATGTTACCGCCTATTTTAGCCAAAGAATCTGCTTTGTTGTTTCGTTCCCTTTAAATGTGTTTGAAAGACACATAAGCAAGGCTGTCAACTAAACAGTGAACATCTTGAAGAATCATGGCCAATTTAGTATTTAGTAATCGATACTTACCAGATGCCCAGTTTATGACTAACTGGGAATCCCCAAATACTTGAATTTTATCCAAATTTTGCTGCCGAGTCAGTCTAAGAAGAAGCTTAAGTGCACATAATTCTGCATAATTATTAGTACCCACTCCTAAACCTACTTTGAAAGAAACAAAATGGATATCAGATATGAACAATATACCACCTGCCCCACAAATCATTGGATCCCCAGCTGCAGATCCATCAAAGTAACCCCAAGGATAAGTTTTAATATTTGTTTAGTCTTCTGTGTAGGTGTATGTTTATATATTTGTATATTTTTTTGGTATGTATTTTGTAAGGAAATCAATTATATTTATATTTGTAAATGTTTTAATATAAAATATTTATTAAGATTAAAAAATGTTTAAAAATTAAACTTAAGATATATACAATATGTTTAGTTAACTATGTGTATTACCTTTGAAATTGAAATTGAGTTCATTCCTTAAAATTGTTATATTTTTTATACAAATAGAATTATTGAAAAATTATTAATTGTTATCTTTAAATATTATAGATTTATGGAAAAATTATTAATTATCATTTTTAAATATTAATATAATAAAATGAATATTTAGTATTTTATTTTAAAAACTTGGATGAATATTTATTATTTTATTATTTTATTTAAAAAAACTTGGTTACCTTGAATACCAATACCATCTTATGTTCAAAACCAGGGTAAAAAATTTAATGAGTTTTTATTAAAAATTATTAAATTAAATAAATTTATAAATTTTTTTTTTTTTTTTATAACAAAAACGGCTAAAATTTTGATTAAAGACTGGCAAAGAGGCTGCCAGGGCCCTTACAAAGCTTATTCAGGATAGCTATCTTGATTTTCATCTCCAAATACACGTAGCTGAAACAGATCTGGCACAAGTCTTTCTGGGTTCTGCAGTAGCTGAGAAGTGGCAAGCTAGAGGAGACTTGGCGTTAGGGTATCAGTGGGTTTGATATTTCTGCATTGACTATTAGCTGGCTCTTGGTCAAGGAGGTGCCCCGATTGGCCTTGGCATCCGCTAGGTTGTTGAGATTCCTTAGCACGTGGTAAGCCTTGTGGGTGTTGAAGTGCGTCAGAAGGAGGAGAACATTCCTGTAAGTTTGACCAAGGTTGATGTCCGTTGGCCCTTTCTTAGTATGTAACGCCTTAACAATTAGCCTGGAGTCTCCAAATATAGTGATCTTCCGAATGTTCAGCTTCCTTGCTTGGTTTAGTGCTTGCCACAGCGCCATAAACTCAGCTTGATTGTTGGAGGCGTGACCAAGACCCCATGCATATGACAGATGCAGCTTGCCAGAGGGATCAAGAATAATGCCTCCTCCAGCTTGCCCAGGGTTTCCTTTCGAGGCCCCGTCAAAGAAGAGGCACCATTCGTCAAGGGCTTACCTCCACTTGATAAAATCTTGTTCATCCAATCTGATTTCCCAGTTTAACTTCTGAGGGGGGTTTGGAGCATCCATGGTTTGCTGATTCAGGTTGAGCTCCTTAATCCGGCGCTCTTCATCAGGAGTGAGGTTGGTCGAATTTTTGATGGAAGGCTTAGTGCGAAGCGCTTCTGCCATCATAGTCCGGGCTTTAACAACAACTTGAGGAGGAAGTCTACGTTCCTCTTTAAAAATTCTGTTGTTCCTCTTCAACCAGATTTTCCAGCACAGGAATTTGGGAGTCCACATCCACGCGTGCTTGAGGAGGCTTTTCTTGCTCAGGTTGAAAAGAGAGAGAGATTTCCAGTTGCTTATGAGTTCCATAACCGAGTTTGGCAGGTTGTCAGCAATAGGGCCTATAATAATCCTCCATACCTCTTTGGTGAAATCGCAACTGATAAATAGGTGCTCAGCTGTTTCTTCAGCATGATTGCACAAGGAGCAGCGTGAAGGCCCTTCCCAGCGTTTCCTTTTGAGATTATCGCTGGTCATGATGCTATTGTGGAGAAGAGTCCATATGAAGATGTCTATTTTCGGGATGGAGGGGAAATTCCACAGAGTTTCCCACAGTGCTGGATTTGGAGGGACCCAGGGCGTTTCCAAGATGGCAGCGTAGCCAGCTGCTGCAGAATAAATTCCTGTTCCAGACCCCCAACCCCGTTTGTCTTTTGCTTTGGCAGAATGGGGCGATTTCCTTTGCAAGAGGCCCAACAACGCTGAAGCTTCGTCCTCTAAATATTCTGGATAGTCTCCAAGAAACCAGTTTGCCCAGGATTCGTGGTCATCATTGTTCCAATTGGAAATGTCCCAGATTGTGGTGCAATTATTTGCCAGCAGACACGATTTGATGTTCTCCAGATCGTTGAGCTCGTTGAGGGGCGGATCTCCCAGGATTGAATCCTCAAAAATTTTAATTTTAGCACCATTACTAGGAATCCATGTTAGCTTTGGGATGAAGTGAGGGATGGATCTTTTGCACAGCATGAAAATTGGAGAGCCTTTCTGCGTTTTAGTGGGATTTTCCAGACATCTCTGTCTTTCACCTTTGAAGTATTTCTTCTTGAGGATTTGTTTGCTCCAGGTTCTTTTTCCAGTTATCAAATTCCAGAGGATTTCGCCACCCATGGCAAGATTTTGAATGGCCATGTTCCTAATTTGAAGACCCCCTTCCATTTTTGGTTTTATTACTTTATCCCAGCTCACGAGATGGATCTTCTTCTCACAATTTTGACCTCCTTCCCACAGAAAACGACGAAGCATCTCATTGATTTTATTGGTTATCGTTTTGGGAGCTAGTAAAACAAAACACTGATAAATTGGCAGACTGGTGAGGACAGAGTTCATCAAAACAACTTTACCTGCTTTGTTGAGCCAATTTGCTCCCTAGGCATGGATTTTGTTTTTTAATTTGTCCAGTAGAGGTAGCCAATGAGCAACTTTGGGGCCAGCTCTGAAAATTGGGATGCCCAGGTAGCTGAAGGTATCCCAAGTTGTACTGCCTTCCATTCCCAGAATCCTAGAGATCTCCAGCATATCAAGTGGTGAACAATTCCAGCCAAAAATCTTACTTTTGTTGTAATTTATTTCACTTCCAGAGCAGCTTCTGTAGGTATCCAGTTCAGATTTGAAATTCCTGGCAGTATAAGGAGTGGCTGCTCCCAGTAAGAGGGTATCATCCGCAAACTGTGTGTGGTTTACCTCCTTGACCTTTTGGACAATTCTGATGCCTGAGAGGGATCTGTTTTGAAGCCTTCTGTTCAGCTGGAAACTAAGGACGGAGGCTTGAATGACAAAGAGGACAGGGGAAAGAGGGCAGCCTTGCCCTAATCCTCTTGAAGCCTGGAAGAAGTTGGTGGGCCGACCATTGACCAAAGGGGCAATCCAGGGGCCTGATATGCAGGCTTTGACCCAGCCTATAAATTTCTGACTGAACCCAAAGTTCCTCATGGCTGCAAACAGGAAGTCATGCTTGACTTTGTCGAAGGCACTGGCCAGATCCAGCTTGACCACCATACCCTTCTCTTTTTTCCTGTAACTAGTGTGAATGGCTTCTTGGACTAAGATAATATTGTCCAGGATCTGTCTTCCTTTCACAAACCCACCTTGGTTTTCCAGGATCAGCTTAGGCAAAATTCTTTTGAGTCTGTTGGCCATGATTTTAGTGATGACTTTATATCTTGTATTGCAGAGGGATATAGGTCTGAATTTGCTGAAATTCTTGGCACCTTTTTCTTTTGGAATGAGTGCTAAGAAAGAGGAGTTAGTGCTGCCTCCCAGCTTGGTACAATTTTGAGCCTTCTTGATCATTCTATACAGGTCATTTTTAATGATGTCCTAGCAAGCATTGTAGAAACGGGCAGTGAATCCATCTGGCCCAGGGGCTTTGTCCGGGTCCATATTGAAAAGGGCTTTCTTGATTTTGCCGAATGCTGACAGGGCTGTTCAGCAACATATTGTCATCATCATTGACCATCCTTGGAATCTCTGAAAGAGGGTAATTATTCGGGTCCACGGGGTCCAGGTCCGGGGCTGAATAGAGATTTTTGTAAAAGGAGTGGGCTGCCTCCTTAATACCACCAAAGTCCTTTATTACTTGATCATGCATTTGAATCTCACTGATGGAATTGTAGTTTTTCTTGGCTTGGGCCTGCTTGTGAAAGAACGAGGTATTTTTATCTCTAGCTTGAAGCCAAAGCATTCTGGATTTGACTCTCCAGTAAGTTTCCTCTTCTCTGCAGGCTTTGTGGTACATCCTTTGAAGCTCAGCTTCCCAGTTGATCAGATCAGGGGTGACTGGAGCTTCTTCTAAGGCCATTTGGTGTCTTTCTAGAGCCTTCTGAATTCTTATCCTTTCGGCAGTGGGAGAGCTTAGACCTTTAGCCCAAGCTTTCAGGTCAGCTTTGAGCCTTCTCAGCTTTCCTTCCCAGACATAAAAGGGGGAGCCATACACAGGTTGCTTCCAGGGATCGGACACTAGATCAAGGAAGCCTTCCTGAGTGACCCAAATAGGGCTGAACCGGAAGGGGATAGGACCAAGCTTTTCCCCACGTGACAGGGAGAGCGAAATGGGTTTATGATCAGAGGTGTAGTGCGGGAGAATCCTGGAGGTCGCCATAAGACCTAGGGTTAGAAAGGAGGACTGAATAAGAAAGCGGTCAAGCCGGGCAGCTATGTGGCCCGACCCAACTCTTTTATTGGTCCAGGTGAACTTCCCCTTGTCAGGTGGGATATCTTCTAGCTCCCAATCCATCATCAAGTCTTCCATCCATTCTCTTGCCGGATCCCAGACTAAAGAACCCCCTTTTCTTTCCGCCAGAGCAAGGGTTACATTTAAGTCTGCAGCCACTACTAAGTTTTCAGTATTGTGTTGATTAAGAAATAAATTTACGGAGTCCCAACAATCTTTTTTCTCAGCCAGGGAGACAGGAACATACATGTTGAAGAGACTTACTAGATGACCGGAGTCTTTGTGGATCAGCTTGGTAAATAACCAGTGAGTGGTGCCTTCTTCTTCGATTAGATCGAGCTTTGCAGAGTCCCAGAACGTGGCTAAACCTCCCGAGGCTCCTCTTGCGCTCACAGCCCTACCTGGGCCTTTCTTCCAGAACGAGTTGCTTGCTCGGAGGAGGGCTTCCTCCATTTTTGTCTCCTGGATTAGGACTTCAGGCATTGTTGCTCTTACTAAATCCCTAATTGCTTCTTCCTTTAGAGTGCTGCCTAGTCCTCTACAGTTCCAGGAGACGAATTGCATTATTTGCCTGAGTGGGAGGGATTGGCCCCTTTCGGAGTCTTCCCATGTTTCATCCCAGATCTGGTATTCATCATTTCTGGTATGGTGTGCTGAGAGCCTTGGACCACATCCTTGTAGGACTGCTCTTCTCGTCTTTTCTTCTCAGTCTTCCGTCCGTGCTTTGGTTGGTCTGCTGATCCTGATAGACTGCTTGCTTCAGTATCTCCTTCCTTAGAGGATTCTGCTCCTGTTTCCGAGCGCAGGCTGATATGTTCCTTTGACTGGCTAGGAACATTGGTCTTTGGGATTGGGACAGTTGGGCCTTGAGGCGCCCCTGTTTCTTCCTCTTCTGGGACGAGTATGGGGGTTTGAGCTTCAGTGAGAGGTTCCTAGCGGCTAGGTTTTGAACTGCCAACCACTGGGAGATCCTGGGTTTTCTCCTTGCTTTTGGCATTGGCAGCGGTACTACTTTTTTTTACTTTCTGCCATCCTTCGGCGTCTTCTTTCCCAGTGGCCAGTTTGGGACAATGCCTTTGGAAGTGGCCGTGCTCCTGGCAGTGCCTGCACTTGAAGGGCAGGTGCTCGTAGTCCAGTTTCTGATAGTGGGTCCAGGATCCAACAGTTAATTTAACTGCCTCAGGAAGGCCGGCTTCAAGGTCAACTTCAACGCAGATTCTGGCACAGGTATATTGTCCCTTGTTATCAACTTTATCTATAAATCGGTCGATTCCGTTCCCTATTCTCTGCAGAGATTCAATATCCCAGCAATGCACCGGGAGGTTGGGGAGCCTAACCCATACCGGCACTTCTTTGGGCAGATCGACTGAGGGGTCAAAATCCGGAGTCCATTTGTTCAGGTACAGACCCTGCATTCCCATGAAATAGGGCCCATTTCTAAAAATTAGGTCCCGGTCCTCCTCTGAGATGAATTCAAATACAAAAAACCCTCTTTCGACAGGGTAGCAGGTTACTCCGTGTTTCAAATTGGGCTTCCAATTTCTCTGTATCCAGTCATCAGTCGTCTTGGTGGAGGGCCATAAACCCATAAACTGGCCCACTAGGGCTCGCTTGGCCAGAGCCAGAGCTATCTTCATTGGTTTTTCTTCAGGAAGAGTAATCTTTGGAATTTCCTCTAGTTTCCTGATAAATTTTGGGATCACCGGCAAGGATGGTTTCTTGCCTCTGCTAAGGAGCCTCCGGAAGGCATCCTCATCCGAACATGGAGGGGGAGGGGGCGGCCTCCCCTCCCCCAGGCACCGCCATCACAGCTCAACGCTGCTCAACCTTAGCTCGTGCTGTTCTCAACCCTCACGCGCAGCGAGGAAAACGCTTCAACGCATATTAGTTATAATTAAAAATTATTATTATAATGAAGTGAATATATTTATTATTATATTTTAAAAACTAAGATTAAGATTTATATATTTTAATTAAAAGATAATAATGAGCTTCTAATTTAATGTGTTAGCTTGAGTGGTTGAAAGGTTGTAAATTGTAAGAATCTTTGAATAGTGGCTAGTTGGTTGGATTATCACGCATATGAATAGTGGTTGGTTGGTTGGGTTATCACACATTTAATAATTTTCAAACAAAACCAAATATTAGGATTAGTGGTTGGTTGGTTGGGTTATCACACATTTAATAATTTTCAAACAAAACCAAATACTGTTGAGTTGCAAATAGGATGTTTAAAAAGTAATATTTATAAATATTTCTAACTAGTATTTCAATTAAAAAATTAAAACAAATCTTTGATTAAGAAAAATATATTTTAGTTAAAAAATTAAAAAAAAATCCTATTTAAGAGAATGGGTTATAAAATCTTTGAATAAAAATATTTATAAATATTTTTAAATAGTATTTCAATTTACTTTTTCAATTAAAAAATTAAAAAAATATCCATGATTAAGAAAAATATATTTAAATATATGTTGAGTTGCCAATAAGATGTTAAAAAATAATATTTATAAATATTTATAAATTGTATTTCAATTATTTTTTTTTAATTAAAAAAAATCTTATTTAACGAGTTTATATTAAATTTTATTTAAAGAAAATAGGATTTCTTTAACTTGTAAGAATTTGAGCTTCACTAAAAACTTGTAAGATTATGAAATTAAATTATTTACAAAATAGATAAGAAATATATTTTAAGATACTTTGTGAAAATATAATAGAACTTTTAAATTTCTTTTTCATGTATTTAAACAAAATATTTAAATATTTAATTAAAATATAAAAGTCTTTTTCTATCAAATTATTAAAGTATAAATATTTTTATTAAGTAAAGATATTTTTATTAATTAATAATATAAAATATTTATGGTTCTTATATGTTTTTAATAAAAGGTACGGATCATGTTGAAGGTTGATGTGATCCAGGTTGGGTGCGATCCTCCGATGATTGATGGCTTAGATGCCCTTGGGTCATAGTTTCTTAGATTAATTAATATAATTTGAAAATATACAAATCAAATAGAAACTAGTTATACAAACATTGAAGAGTTTTGTTTAATTTTGAGAATCATAAATTAAACAAAAATTATATTTGTTAATTTTAATCATCATAAAAAAGATCACATATGAAATTCAAATCATATATAAATTTCAAGTACACAATTTCAAAATAAGAATCATAATTTATAATCATCATAAAAAAATCATATATGAAATCAAAATCATATTTTGTACACAACCATTTTAATTACGTACGATACAAAAGAAATTCAAACTTTTACCTTAGTAAATACAAATTATTGCTATTTATTGTCATCTTTTAATTTATTTTAATATACAATATGCACCACAAATATTAAATTTTGATCAATACATAATTTGCAAGCATTTCTTTATAAGTGTCTTTTAATTTATTTTAATATACATATCAATATGCCACAAATGAAATCACAAATTATGTATTCAATTTGCGAGTATTTATTTATTTGTATATTAACATATCGGGAAACTCTAATGCCTACTTTTTATCCATGATTGTGGTGTGCACACTATTTTTTAAAGTCACTAGAAACCAATATTTATTAAAAATATGCAATATAATAAATAATCTTAAAAATTAAGAACTATACATACAATTTTTTATAACTAACAAAATTAAAAAAAAAATTGAAATTATTTATTAAACCAAAATTAAAAAATAAAAATATTATGAAATATGATTTTAATAAATTAAAAACTTAAAAGAAAATATCAATAAAAATCATTAAAAAAAATGAAAACAAAATTAAAAAAAAATGAAAAAAAATCATTATTAAAATGATATTTGAATTTTTTGAAAATATACAATTACAAAACAAAATAAAATTATAATTTGAAGTAGTATTGAGTTTAAAAAACATTAAAAAGAAACAATTATTACATGAAAATATAAAATTACATTTTTATATTTAAAAACAAATAAATGTCTTATTAAAAAAAGTTAGATGGGTGAGACTTTTAAATATTTTCAAATTCTAATGGTTTTTTAGTGTTTTTAAATTTTGTTTATTTATTTATTTGTAATGTTTTTTAATGTATTTTAAATGAGGGAGGGAAAGGGAGTGGGAAATGGTGTTAATTGGGTCAAATTTTTTAAATAGTTTCAAAAAAATTATTTGTTTTTTAATGTAATTTATTGTTTTTAAAATATTTTTTTTTGTATTTTTTATTGTGTTTAATTGTTTTCAATTTTTTTAAAAATCTTTCTAAAAAAATTAGAAAATATGGAGTGCCCAAAGAGGGAAGACTATTTTTTAAGGTTGTAAATGTTGCTTTCAAACAAGTTATAATTTTGGCGATGTTCACAATAGTGGGTTTTTAGGGAAATTGTTGTATTTTTTAACCTTGAAACACAAAAATGAATTGTATAGGTTGATGTTCACAATAGTGGGTTTTTAAGAAAATTGTTGTGTTCTTAACCTTGGGAAATGGTGTTAATTGGGTCAAATTTTTTAAATAGTTTCAAAAAAATTATTTGTTTTTTAATGTAATTTATTGTTTTTAAAATATTTTTTTTTGTATTTTTTATTGTGTTTAATTGTTTTCAATTTTTTTAAAAATCTTTCTAAAAAAATTAGAAAATATGGAGTGCCCAAAGAGGGAAGACTATTTTTTAAGGTTGTAAATGTTGCTTTCAAACAAGTTATAATTTTGGCGATGTTCACAATAGTGGGTTTTTAGGGAAATTGTTGTATTTTTTAACCTTGAAACACAAAAATGAATTGTATAGGTTGATGTTCACAATAGTGGGTTTTTAAGAAAATTGTTGTGTTCTTAACC
>LPNX011104496.1:96821-109427 GCA_001517045.1 Pseudotsuga menziesii
TTCAAACTTTTTTTTAAAATATTGAAATTATTTCAATTAAATAAAATATTTTAAAATTAAAAAATGTCTCAAATACAAACACTTTTATTAATAGTATAAACACTTGGTAATTAATAAAAATATAAAAATTTTATTAATTAATAAAAATTTAAAAAATATAAATACTTTTAATAAAAATATAAACACTTTCATTAATTAATAAAAATATAATTTTTATATATTTTTAATATTAAATTGTAAATACCTTATTGTTTATTTTACTTTAAAGCACTCATCAACATATCATACAGATATAATCATTGTAAATATATCTACAAATAAAATCCAAATAACAAACATATTTATATAGTTATAAATGAACATCAATTTTTAACCAATATAAAAAAAAATTGTAATATATGAATATATAGTCATCAACATTTTGCATTTGAAACAAATAAATAAATTTTTTTATCAATATATATATATACTACCAAATAAGTACTCTAACCTCATTGTTTATTTTATTTTAAAGCACAACATGGTATATATAATCATTGTAAATATATCTACAAATAACAAACATTTTTATATAGTCATAAATGCACATCAATTTTTAATCAGTATACAAAAGAAATTGTAATACATAAATATAAATTTTGTGAATACATTAAACACAAAAAAAAAAAAAATTGTAAATATAAACATTGGATTTCAAAACTTTATCACTACCTCGAAATAGTAAATTACAAAATATTATTTGAATAGAGTTTCTCTAAGCTTTGAGAATCATAAATTCTCTAGTAATGGGGTAAACCTTGAGAAAATTGAAACTCATTTGACCACCTTGTGCTAAGTCCTATCCCCCCCCCTTCCCACCTAATGAAATAAACAAACAAACATTACATCTCAAATTTTTTCAAATATATATACATATTTGAAAGGAGCTTCTCTTAGCTTCGAGAATCAAACATTCTCTACTAATGAGGCCAACCATGGGAAGGTGGAAGCTCATTTGGCCCCCCCCTCACTTCTAACCTATAAGTACACTACACTCATCACTCCCCCAACCCAACCATACAAATGAAACTCAAACAATAAATATATCATCAATTACAGAGTACAAAATATCATGAATACACAAACACAAACATGCTATCAAACAACAAACACATCATCATATCATAATCACAAATATAGTACAAAATATCAAGAAGAAGCACAAACATGTCACCAAAGAACAAACACATCATCATCATTATCAATAGTACAAAATATCATGAATACACAAACATTTTATCAAACACAAACATGTCATCAAACAACAAACACATCCTCTTTATCATCATCATCATATCATAATCACAAACATATCATCATCATCAAAATATCATCAATCACAATCACGAGCAAAGTACAAAATATTATGAATATACAAACACAATTATCAATATATTATCATCAATCACAATCACGAGCAAAGTACAAAATATTATGAATATACAAACACAATTATCAATATATTATCAAATTAGTATCAATTATCAAAATATAATAAATACACAAGCACAAACATGCCATCAAAGAACAAAAACATTATCATCATTATCAATCACAAACGAAGTACAAAAATATCATGAATACACACAATTTTTTATCAAACAACAAACATATCATCATAATTATCAATCACAAACAAAGCACAAAATAACATGAATACACAAATACAAACATGTCATCAAACAACAAACACATCATCGTCATCATCATCATCATAAGCACAAACCTACCATCATCATCAAAATATCATGAATACACAAAATACAAACATGTCATCAAACAATAAACACATCATTATCATCATCATCATAAGCACAAACATACCATCATCATCAAAATATCATCAATTACAAACACAAACATGTCATCAAACAACAAACACATCATCATCATATCACAATCACAAACATATCATCATCATCAAAATATCATCAATCACAATCACAAACAATGTACACAATATCTTGAATACACAAACACAACATCATTATCAAATTATCATCAATTGTCAAAATATAATGAATACACAAACACAAACATGTCATCAAAGAACAAGAAGATTATCATCATTATTAATCACAAACACAGTACAAAATATCATGAATACACAAACTCATCATCATCATTATCAATCACAAACATAATACAAAATATCATGAATACACGAGCACAAACATGTCATCAAACATCAAACACCATTATCATTATCTATCACAAACAAAGTACGAAATACCATGAATATACAAACACAAACATCTCATCAAACAAAAAACACATCATCATGATTATCAATTAGAAAGAGAATAAAAAATAGCATGAATACACAAACACAAACATGTCATCAAACAACAAACACATCGTCGTCATCATCATCATCATATCATAATCATAAACATATCATCATCATCATCAAAATATCACCATTCACAGTCACAAACAAAATAAAAAATATCATGAATACACAAACACAAATATATAATCATTATCAAATTATCATCAATTATTAAAATATAATGAATACACAAACACACACATGTCATCAAAACAACAAACATATTATCATCATCAATCACAAACAAAGTACAAAATATTATCAATCATCAAAATACAATTAATATGCAAACACAAACCATTTTAAATACATTTTTAAACATAATATGTTTGAATATTATTAAGAAAATTTAATATGTTTGAAGTCGATTAAAAAGTTGATTTAGATTTCTTTTCAATTATATTTCATAATTTAAAACAATGTATCATTTAATAGTTTTAATTTAAAAATTATCATATTTAAAAAAGACTACTTTTAAACATTGAAAAAGAAAACTATAAAAAATGGGGTGGAGAAAAGAGACTGCACAAACCCTTAAGAATGACCATGGTTCATTCTTAAGGGCATTGAGAAGGGGCTTTTAGCCCCTTCAAAGAAAATAAATTTTTTATTATTATGATATTTTTGAGAGCAATTACACAATAAATAAATAAATGTTACAATCATTTCCTGGCTACTATCATCGGACGATGTAGATATACTTCGTATGCCATGGCCCTTTTTGTCCTATGCAAAAAAATAAATAAAAAAATCGTTCAAATTTCAGTGACAATCCATGCTTAATGTAACAAAAAATTGCATAATTTAAAATCATCATTTAAATAAGCGACTAAGATAATTTAACAATTAAAATAATCCTCACACTTGAATTTGGTTGAAGAGAAACTCTTGTCAATAAGGAAAATCAATGTTGGAAACTGTACTTTAACTAAAACCAAAAGAAACAAAATTGTACTTTAACTAAAACCAAAAGAAATATAATTACTCGCTACACTTGCAAGAGCCTAATAGAACACAAAATATCATTTAGGTGATAATAGATAATTGAAAAATGCAAATATTGAACCGTGGATAATAATAATACAAACCCAATGAGTTAAAAATGTACTTACTTTACGAGATTGGATAATTATAATTACTATAATTTTTTAATATAATTAAGAACATTGAGATATGGACATGCCGAAAATTAATACAAAACATGTGTTCATATTCTCCATGGTAGAGAGAGAGATTGAATGTAGTGAATAGATTGAAGGATGATTTCAAGAGTCTCTCAACTTAGCGAGGGAATGTTAAAAGAAGTTGTGATTATTTTGTAAACATATTGTATATTGAATGTAGTGAATAGATTGAAGGATGATTTCAAGAGTCTCTCAACTTAGCGAGGGAATGTTAAAGAAGTTGTGATTATTTTGTGTGTGTGTGTGTGTGAGAGAGAGAGAGAGAGAGAGAGAGAGAGAGATTGAAGGATGATTTCAAGACTCTTTCAACTTAGTGAGGGAATGTTAAAAGAAGTCGTGATTATTTTGTGAACATATTGTATATTGAATGTAGTGAATAGATTGAAGGACGATTTCAAGAGTCTCTCAACTTAGTGAGGGAATGTTAAAAGAAGTTGTGATTATTTTGTGAACATATTGTATAACTCAAAGGTCAAAGGGATTAAAACAACTTATAAATGTGAAAGACAAATTAATGATAACTATATTGGATGTTGTTGCAGGGAGAAAAACAATTAATGTGGAAGTGGATAGAAAAAAAAATGATAATAAGATAATAACTCAATAGCTGCATGACTTTAGAGGAAGGTAAGTAGTATGAAATAATACATATTGTGTTTTATCATCCCCTATACGAGCAACTTCTTCACTGATTCTACAACCAAATCCAAGTGGCACATCATGGTTGGGATAGGGGAATGAAAAATTCAATGTTACAAAGAATGTCTTCATAAAAAAATGCACCGAGTTCCTATGTGTAATTCAAGACATTTTTTTAAAGGTTAAAAGTAGTATTTTCTAATTCTAAGTTTCAAAGGTTAAATATAGGAATGGGGGTTAGGGGTGGCAGGTGTGGGAGGGATCCTCTTGGATCCTGAAGGAGACATTGAACAAACCTACGCTCGGGGAATTGGATGCAGGACCAGTAATGAGGCGGAATGGATAACCCTTCTTCAGGGATTGAGGATTCTCGATGACTCCAATCACCACAAGGTTGCAATATTTGGTGATTCTAGACACGTCATATATAAAATGCTCAATGGATACACTACCGGCTCGATAAAATGTCGTCGCTTGTATGATAAAGCTGCCTCTCTACTCTCTCCCCATTATGAATTCTATCATATTCTTCGAGCAAATAATGTGATCGCTGATGAATTGGCAAACGTGGGGGCTTCCCTCCCACGAGGGCACTTTCAATTCAATGGGGTTAATTCCCCCCCAAACCCATTCCATAATGAACTATGGCTTATGGCTTAAAAGGACCATTTACCATTGCAATGGTCATGATGCAAGGGGTATATACGTGGGTTTCCACAATGAACTATGGATTAAAAGGACCATTCACCTTTGCAATGGCCACGATGCTAGGTGCATTTAAGAATACACCAACACACATTTGGCTCGTTCCACCGCCTCCCATGCCATCGCCGCGTGTGCTCCCTCTCTCTTCGATCCTTGACGATATTAACTCCAATCCTGTCTTGCGTTATTGCTATTGCAGCTCACACGCTCTAGGTTCTGTCATTTTTTGCGTTATGGCTTCTCTCAGGCTCCATTCTCACTCTGCAGCTTCTTGGAATAGCGGTCTGATCCTTGCTCGGTCTGTTCTCTCGCCGGAGAGGACGCTGTTGAATGTGATTTCAGGTGTTGATGAGGGGTTTCTCTAGGAGATTCCGTGGGAGTCTCTTCCTTTTTGCAGGGTGTTTGTGAAAGAAAGGCTTGCTCTTGCTGCCTTCTTCTCCTGTCATTGCTCTTCTCACGACGGGGGACCTCTGTGGCGTTTGAATTTGGGTCTCGGGCTCAGTTTTCCTGTAGGTGAGGTTTTCGTAGTTGATAATAGTTTGATTCTCGGTTGCAAGTGTTTTGGGTGGAAGAAAGGAGCCATTGGTACCCATTTCCTGTAAATGCAAAGCCGACTGTGATTCTCTTCTGCGAGAAGTCAGAATTCTTCACTCGGCTCCTGGTGAGTTTTATGGTACACAGTCTCGAAATCTGGAAGGTGCTGTTTTTAGTTTTTCTCGCTTAGCTCTTGACACTTGTTCTCCTAGGCAAGGCAATATGAACCCGACATATGAGAATGCAGGGATTGCTGACTTGAAGAAAAACCTCAGACGCCTGTATGAAATGATGGTAATAGGCATAATGGAGAACAAAGCTCTGGTTCAAGAAATGAAGGATATGGGTGAGGTGGTCAGCTATACCTCCTATCAGATAAGTAACCACGATTCAAGGATTGATGATACCGAATCCAACCTTAGAGAAATGATGGGCAAAGTGGATAGAATCCAGGAAGATATTCGGCATTTGGTTAGTATGAATCAAGCCAGTCAGGCCTGTGAAACCCCCATTGCAGTTCAGCTCATGGAGGAGGAGTCAGTGGAACAGCCATTGAAGCCACCAGGCTAATTTCCTAATGACTTTCTCTGTTTATGTTTTTCTATTTATTTCTAAATCAACAATATATTAGGGTATAAACTACCAATGTATATTAGGGTATATATGTAACAACCCCCGCCGTACACGACTGTCATACGACAAAGCGTGAGTAAAAGTCACTGTGAGTATGAAAGCTAACTCATCAAAATTTTAAATAAAATTTATAATTGCTGGGAGTTTGAAAACGTGCGCGACTTAAACGAAAATGGGAACGAATCCACTAGGGGGAAATAGCGTTCACGCCAGTGGAACCTGGTGACTTGATGAATTATCACTATGTGTCGTAGGGACACCTGTGAATACTGAGAGAATGAAAAATTGTGGTTACATACTAACACGACGAAATATTTTGTGTATGAATGTGAGTCCATTGAGAAACAATGGGACCATGCAAATGGTTGGAGTTTGTTAAACATTTATTAAATTTATGCAACCAATTCCATTATGCTAAGTAGGTTGGTATTGGTAATCTAGGTGTACTAAAGGATAGAGGAAATAGGCCTTTGCATATATAGAGGAATTATATATATATATATATATTCCTTGTAGAAAAGAAGGAAGAAAAGGCTTTAGATACTTGGATATAACCCCAATAGTTGTAATATAACTTAAAGGGCTAAGTTAAAAAGGTTGAAATATCAAAGGGGAAAATGTTTACAACGGAAGGGGGAATAATTTTACCTTAAAACAAATGTGTAATAAATTAGGGGAATGTTGTTCTAACAAAGAGGCTATAATTAAGTGGATATGTATAAATTGTTAATCCCACATGCGCTAGAAGGAAGTGAACTAGAACTCTAAAACAGTATAAACGCAGAAGAGCTCGAAGGAGAAGGACACCCGGTTTTCTTTAGGAAGATCGACCCTGGAGTGTAGACTTCTACCAGATCTCTGATCTGAGAGATGTTCTTCCACCGGGATTGTTAGAATAGAGATGGGAGAACCCATTGTTACTGTCTCTGAAGGCGAAACAGCCAAGAATAGGACGTGTTGGGTAGTATTTCCAATCGGCATAGTGACACCGCCCAGGGAGAAGCATATCAAGTCAGAATTAACCCACCGTGGGAGAAGCAGATCAAGTCAGAATTAACCCAGCGCTATGGGAATTACTATACATTACGGTAACTTTGTTGTTGTAATTCTTTTGTACTGATGCTAGGGTAAATATGGAGAATGCCTGGTTATAAAGCTGTAGAATGCTAACTGTAAGCGTCGATCTGTATAATGCTCTGCCACAATGCTTAGGTATGTAGAATGCATGAAAGTTAATCTTAGGCCTTTGATTTTCATTGGTATATAACGAACTGGGTCTACGGGTTGCATTGGGAGCAAAACTGAATCCGTATAGATCTGGGATCTGAGGTGTATGGTTATCATGTTAATACTTAGTTGAATTCTGCTTGCGTTTCAGACTAGCATAAGCTCTGCATTTAAAAGAACTGTTAAATACCTCGAAAGATCTGACTCTGGAATGTTAAACGTTGCGTATGAAAATGGAAACCCTGCTGGAGATTGTATGCATTATGTTTTATTCTTTTTGTGTGAAAAAGGGTGCTCATGTATATTTGCCCCTTTCTATACTATCTTTTTGTATACGAATGGCTGGAATTGTATGAAGTAAATGTGCCGAATTGTATTTAGTAAATGTGCCAAATAGTATGAATTAAACTTGCGGTCTCAACCTCTATAGACTGTGCTTTATCCATACCCTGCATATTGACAGATCTCAACATGGATAGTCTCCTCCTTTATTCATACAAAAACCAAGATTTGGTTTTTGTGCCGATCTAGTAATGAAGTCCTCCATTTAGCAGTATGAATTTTTTTTATGTGGATGTCATACTTTATAGATGCATTTTTGGAATTTGCTTGATACGTTGATAAATGGAACTAAACAATATATTTCATATATACACCTATTATCTTTTGGAATTACGAACGATATGCTCAGAAGATTTTATTTATCATTATAAATGTTGTCATTTTATGAAGATCCATATACCTATAATTGCGTTTTGGACTAGGCTTGACGGATGGATAAAATGGAACTAAATATAATATATATATATATGCTGGTGTCATCATCTTGAAGTAAGGGATATACTTGGTTGGGAGTCTGATACTCCTTATCAAAATTTAGAAAGGAAAATGAGATGTTTAATATATTTTCCATAGAATGTATTTTTCCATGAGCTGTTTAATGTATACTATTGGTTTCTATAGTATAAAGGTACTGATTCCATAAATGGATTAGATAAATGGAATTAAAGATATTGATATTATCATATTGAAGTAAAGGTTTTTCTTTGTTGGTTTATCAAAATCTAGAAAAGAGAATGAGTTGTTTAATATATTTTCATGGAATTCAAGAAGGTATTTTCCATGAGTTATACTATTCGCTTCTATAGTATAAAGGTATCAATTAGATAAAATGGAATTAAAGATACTCATCTTATCATATTGAAGTAAAGATTGCCTTTTGTTTGGTTCATCAAAAAGTTAGAAAAGGAGTTGATTAATACTCATAGTATTAATTAAAGAAGGTATTATATATGTGAATTATATTTACATACTCATATCTTCATCTTGAATTCATGTACTCATATTTTTATATTGAATAAGGGTTGTCTTTGATTGAGGGTCATACCCATTAATACACATAGTGTTAATTAAAGAATGTATTATATATATTTATATACTCATATTTTCATCTTGAATTCATGTACTCATATTTTCTTATTGAATTAAGGGTTGTCTTTGATTGAGGGTCATACCCATTATCAAAAGGTATAATAGGAAATGAGTAGTGTTAATAGACATATATTGTATATATATGTATATTTTCCATGCACGCAGATATACTATTGGCTATGTAGTATAAATGTATGGTTTTGATCAAGGGAACTTAACATATATGTGAAATATGTATATATTCGTACTTACACATAGATATCGTGTAAATGAGGATTATACTTTGTCACAAAATATTGGCAAAGAAATTAACTACCTCCGAACCTTGGTGGATTCGTTGCCCAGCTCGGGGGTGGCTTCCGACCGGAAAACAAATGTCAAGGGAAGCCTATGGTTGGTAGGAAAGTCTTGCACGCGTTTTCAGTCGCCTAAGCTTAAAAGAAGTACTCTTAAAAGTTATTTTGTTTATGGATGTAAATACCTTGTGTATAAGATTTATGCTCTTGAATGTATGGTACTAATATGCTTGTCCAGATTACATTAAGGGGGTGGTTGCAGGAACTGTTGTATAATGGTGGAAAATGCTCTCAAGAGGACTCATGCGTCATCTTGAATGGTTTCTCACAAGAGTACTAGCACAAGTATAATGTTTAAATTTTATTTATAGAGATTATCATGCAGCTTATATGTTTTATAGTACTAACACGTACCTTGAGTGTTGGATGCAGAACCTACAACTCGTTGATGGAAGGAGGATGCAAAAGACATCGAGGAAATAAGAGAAAGTGGTAAAGTGTAATTGCTATTCCATTCGAGGGACAACCTAATGATTGACGAAATGGTTATATCTAATTTCAAAAAGATTCACTTAGGTGGAATTGTTTTACAGATATTGTAGATTCACGGTTCTTAATTGTGAACAAATGTGAGGCTATACTAAAGGTATAAGTTCTTAGTATTATTCTTGCACTAGTATGGTTTTGAGAAGAGTCCGCTTAACAATTACTCAGTGGAACTCAACTGAAATAAATTACAGCTCTCTTACTTGAATAGAGTAAAAATGATAGCATCACTTATGACTATGTGTTTATACGCTCTCAAATGTCTAACATAGTTGGCTTGTTTAGATATAGTAAGTTAAAATATACATTGAGGAATCTTGGGTACGATACATATGGCATCAGAGCGAGAGTTGAAACGCTCGGGCCTATTGGGCTCAAAATGTTTCTACATGCTTCGTTTAACTAACGATTGAGTTTTGGTTTGTTATATAGAAAATCAACAAGTTTGCATTGTTCGACCATTCGAGGTACCTTAAGTCGTACACAAAACGAATGTTTGTTGAACTTGTAGTTGTGCAGGAGAAGGAGGAACCTCTTCTGAGATCACAAAAGGTAGTCATTGTTTTCCACCTCTGCGTTAAGCCGACGATGTAAGTACACAGGTAGCTGGTCCTTTCCTTGATTTTCTTTCGAAAGAATTATACGATTGTTTCGTCTTTATTTTAAACTTCACAATTAAGTTTTGGTAAGATATAGGAGTCCTCTTAGATGGGTGAAAGTACCTTCTACCATAATAATAATGTGGGAGTTAAATTATTGTTAATGACGTAATGTATAATTCTTAGGGTTCCATGTGGATTGTGATAGGTTATAGTGTAACACTCAGTAATTACTGTTGTTGAAAGTAGCATTAAAGAGTTACCTAGTTATCTACGGACTTAAAGAGTCACATTCGCTGCTGTTCTGAATTGCAATTATTCTACAATCCTAATATTCTAGTTAAAATAATTTGATGAACAACCAAAATGTAAGTATCATGGATTGTGCTACTGACATGAACATTGGTTACTTGATCTATTGATTGTAACATCTGGGTGGATTGATGACAACCTTGCCTCGCATCTGAAAAACTAGGCGTGTCTTACCATGAAAGTCTTGTTCCCTGTATAGTCTCTTTAGACTTTAATACTGTTGAAGAATTGCTATCATCAAGTATATGAATCTAGAAAGTGAATGCCGTCAGTCCTCCGACAACTTTTCACTTAACATTGAGTTCATTATCCTTGGGAATTTGGATGGATAACAATGACAACAAACATAGATTATGTTGGGTTGCCGACATTGACCCTTGCTGGTTGAATATTTAAATTAAAAATGATATAAATTCAAATCGGATTATTGATGAGCTTCCTCTTGACACTTATTTTAAATGCTTAAGGAAGGTTTGACACGTTTCTTGACCTGATAGAAAAATGAAGGATTGAAAGGTGATAATGATTCTATGGTTAAGTCCATTAATAAAAGAAAAGAAGTTTTGTATTTTTAACCTATTGCTTGTTCACTAAAGTAACAAATTTAAGTACAAGTTAAACACCATCTCCTTATGCTCATGATAATGCTGGAATGAGTGTTGAAATCCTTAAAAGGAAAGGTTGGCGAATGATGTCTAGATTTTAATGAATGATATGTACATACCTGAAAGTCTCATATGGCTACAAATTACCAACTTCATGATTGTTAAATAAATAGAAGCATGCTCCTATTGGTGAAATGTTCTAGAGATGGTTCCTTGTGCTTGGACTAGAGTTTGAACTACCTTATGTTAAATTGGCTCATGGATGGTATTTTCATTTTGGCTAGCCGAATAGACTAATTGTTGGAATGAATACTTATTATGTCTATTGGTAGAGTCTAGTAACAACCCTAGAATGGATTCTAGTGATGGATGGAATGATATTGTTAGTAATCTTGTGATTAAACCCATTGAGAATTTCATAGCATTGTTGTTGCTTGGTTCGTACTAAGATTTGGCATTTTTTTTTTAGAGGTTATTATCTAAAGATATGGATAATGAAAATAAGTAAGATTGATGATGGCTGTATAATGTTATATGCTAACCTAGCAGGATGTGCCCGGAACACTATTGGTGGAAATTGACTGATAGAAAAAAAATGATTACTACCGCAAATAATGAGGTTAAGTATGGGTGTTGTTTTCACATAATATAATTGACGAATGTCGAGTTTTGCGGATGATGTTTACATACTAACCTTGCAGGCCTCACCGATATTATGACAAAAGATCCGTTGAAATAAAACAAAAATGAATCCAAAATAAGAATAAATAAAAATAATAATTTTACATTATGCATAAATCTCAAAAAAGAACGATATAAATGAAAGGGTAGGGTTTGGATAAAGGGATTTTTTTTTACCCTAATGTTGGACGGATGAGAGAATGCAGAGGCGGATGGTGACTGTAGGGAGTTTGGTTCATCAGGTGTGAACAGGGTTGGGAGGCCCTTAGTGATTCTACACACTCTGATCGTGCTTGGGTACTTTCTTCCGTACTGGTATGGTTAGCACATATTTTCCATGTGGCAGGTTGAAAAGCGAGAGAGGCTTTTACCTGCAAGAGGCATGCTGCCGTGAGGGTAGGCCGCGGACTCTGTCACTCGCGAGGATTAACTGAGGGGCGCACAATGAGGTGTTGGCCTTATTCCTCAGTAACCATGAGTCTCCCTATAGCGTGGATTGGACTGAGTTAACGTGGTCTCAGCCATTGCACTAACTCCCCACCACGGAAAGTGGGACATTTGAAGGGCATGAAGACTGTCATGGCACCCTTGATGTCCCCTGGAGAAACAAAAGAAATTATTAAACTATAAAGTTGTAAATAAGTAATAACTAGAACTCATGACTTGGAAGTAAAGTAATGGAAAGTACAACCTTAGGAAAAAAATAAAAAATAAAAACAATAAAAATAAAAAGAAATAAAAATAAAAAAAATAAAAATAAAAGAAGATTCTAAATCTTAACACATTGCACACACAAAAATAGCAAATCAAAAGCAAAAATCTAGGAATCACATAAATGAAATT
>LPNX011104496.1:110330-136674 GCA_001517045.1 Pseudotsuga menziesii
CCGGTTTTCTTTAGGAAGATCGACCCTGGAGTGTAGACTTCTATCAGATCTCTGATCTGAGAGATGTTCTTCCACCGGGATTGTTAGAACAGAGTTGGGAGAACCCATTGTTACTGTCTCTGAAGGCGAAACAACCAAGAATAGGACGTGTTGGGTAGTATTTCCAATCGACATAGTGACACCGCCCAGGGAGAAGCAGATCAAGTCAGAATTAACCCACCGTGGGAGAAGCAGATCAAGTCAGAATTAACCTAGCGCTATGGGAATTACTATACATTACGGTAACTTTGTTGTTGTAATTCTTTTGTACTGATGCTAGGGTAAATATGGAGAATGCCTGGTTATAAAGCTGTAGAATGCTAACTGTAAGCGTCGATCTGTATAATGCTCTGCCACAATGCTTAGGTATGTAGAATGCATGAAAGTTAAGCTTAGGCCTTTGATTTTCATTGGTATATAACGAACTGGGTCTACGGGTTGCATTGGGAGCAAAACTGAATCCGTATAGATCTGGGATCTGAGGTGTATGGTTATCATGTTAATACTTAGTTGAATTCTGCTTGCGTTTCAGACTAGGATAAGCTCTGCATTTAAAAGTACTGTTAAATACCTCGAAAGATCTAACTCTGGAATGTTAAACGCTGCCTATGAAAATGGAAACCCTGCTGGAGATTGTATGCATTATGTTTTATTCTTTTTGTGTGAAAAAGGGTGCTCATGTATATTTGCCCCTTTCTATATTATCTTTTTGTATGCGAATGTCTGGAATTGTATGAAGTAAATGTGCCGAATTGTATGAAGTAAATGTGCCGAATTGTATGAATTAAACTTGCGGTCTCAACCTCTATAGACTGTGCTTTATCCATACCCTGCATATTGACAGATCTCAACATGGATAGTCTCCTCCTTTATTCATACAAAAACCAAGATTTGGTTTTTGTGCCGATCTAGTAATGAAGTCCTCCATTTAGCAGTATGATTTTTTTTTTTATGTGGATGTCATACTTTATAGATGCGTTTTTGGAATATGCTTGATACGTTGATAAATGGAACTAAACAATATATTTCATATATACACCTATTATCTTTTGGAATTACCAACGATATGCTCAGAAGATTTTATTTATCATTATAAATGTTGTCATTTTATGAAGATCCATATACCTATAATTGTGTTTTGGACTAGGCTTGATGGATGGATAAAATGGAACTAAATATAATATATATATATATGCTGGTGTCATCATCTTGAAGTAAGGGATATACTTGGTTGGGAGTCTGATAGTCCTTATCAAAATTTAGAAAGGAAAATGAGATGTTTAATATATTTTCCATAGAATGTATTTTTCCATGAGCTGTTTAATGTATACTATTGGCTTCTATAGTATAAAGGTACCGATTCCATAAATGGATTAGATAAATGGAATTAAAGATATTGATATTATCATATTGAAGTAAAGGTTTTCCTTTGTTGGTTTATCAAAATCTAGAAAAGAGAATGAGTTGTTTCATATATTTTCATGGAATTCAAGAAGGTATTTTCCATGAGTTATACTATTCGCTTCTATAGTATAAAGGTATCAATTGGATAAAATGGAATTAAAGATACTCATCTTATCATATTGAAGTAAAGATTGCCTTTTGTTTGGTTCATCAAAAAGTTAGAAAAGGAGTTGATTAATACTCATAGTATTAATTAAAGAAGGTATTATATATGTGAATTATATTTACATACTCATATCTTCATCTTGAATTCATGTACTCATATTTTTATATTGAATAAGGGTTGTCTTTGATTGAGGGTCATACCCATTAATACGTATAATGTTAATTAAAGAATGTATTATATATATTTATATACTCATATTTTCATCTTGAATTCATGTACTCATATTTTCTTATTGAATTAAGGGTTGTCTTTGATTGAGGTTCATACCCATTATCAAAAGGTATAATAGGAAATGGGTAGTGTTAATAGACATATATTGTATATATATGTATATTTTCCATGCACGCAGATATACTATTGGCTATGTAGTATAAATGTATGGTTTTGATCAAGGGAACTTAACATATATGTGAAATATGTATATATTCGTACTTACACATAGATATCGTGTAAATGAGGATTATACTTTGTCACAAAATATTGGCAAAGAAATTAACTACCTCCGAACCTTGGTGGATTCGTTGCCCAGCTCGAGGGTGGCTTCCGACCGGAAAACAAATGTCAAGGGAAGCCTGTGGTTGGGAGGAAAGTCTTGCACACGTTTTCAGTCGCCTAAGCTTAAAAGAAGTACTCTTAAAAGTTATTTTGTTTATGGATGTAAATACCTTGTGTATAAGATTTATGCTCTTGAATGTATGGTACTAATATGCTTGTCCAGATTACATTAAGGGGGTGGTTGCAGGAACTGTTGTATAATGGTGGAAAATGCTCTCAAGAGGACTCATGCGTCATCTTGAATGGTTTCTCACAAGAGTACTAGCACAAGTATAATGTTTAAATTTTATTTATAGAGATTATCATGCAGCTTATATGTTTTATAGTACTAACACGTACCTTGAGTGTTGGATGCAGAACCTACAACTCGTTGATGGAAGGAGGATGCAAAAGACATCGAGGAAATAAGAGAAAGTGGTAAAGTGTAATTGTTATTCCATTCGAGGGATAACCTAATGATTGACGAAATGGTTATATCTAATTTCAAAAAGATTCACTTAGGTGGAATTGTATTACAGATATTGTAGATTCACGGTTCTTAATTTTGAACAAATGTGAGGCTATACTAAAGGTATAAGTTCTTAGTATTATTCTTGCACTAGTATGGTTCTGAGTAGAGTCCGCTTAACAATTACTCAGTGGAACTTAACTGAAATAAATTACAGCTCTCTTACTTGAATAGAGTAAAAATGATAGCATCACTTATGACTATGTGTTTATACGCTCTCAAATGTCTAACATAGTTGGCTTGTTTAGATATAGTAAGTTAAAATCTACATTGAGGAATCTTGGGTACGTTACAGCTCTTGACACTTGTTCTCCTAGGCAAGGCAATATGAACCCGACATATGAGAATGCAGGGATTGCTGACTTGAAGAAAAACCTCAGACGCCTGTATGAAATGATGGCAATAGGCATAATGGATAACAAAGCTCTGGTTCAAGAAATGAAGGATATGGGTGAGGTGGTTAGCTATACCTCCTATCAGATAAGTAACCACGATTCAAGGATTGATGATACTGAATCCAACCTCAGAGAAATGATGGGCAAAGTGGATAGAATCCAGGAAGATCTTCGGCATTTGGTTAGTATGAATCAAGCCAGTCAGGCCTGTGAAACCCCCATTGCAGTTCAGCCCATGGAGGAGGAGTCAATGGAACAGCCATTGAAGCCACCAGGCTAATTTCTTAATGACTTTCTCTGTTTATGTTTTTCTATTTATTTCTAAATCAACAGTATATTAGGGTATAAACTACCACTGTCCATCAAATATATGTAAAAATACTATGTGGAGTTCTTTGGTCTCCCCTCTGGACCAATTTTGGTTTTTTGTTTTCTGAACAGCAAGAACTCTTAGTCTTGGTTTTTTTTGTAAAGAATGGCTGTGCACAGCTTGTTTAATACCATCACTTTTTACTGTTTCTGTTAAAAAAAATATAGGAATGGGGGTTGTTTTGTGAGTATGACTGTGGAAGATTGAGAAGGTTGAGGTTAGCGATTGCACCAAGAAGTGCATGCTACAACTTAAGTTGACAAATAACATGCCACAAATAATGATCTCACATTTTTTAATCCTAAAAAACGTTCGTATTTAAAAGGATTTGATCTATGTTATAGATCCACATATACAAACTTGATGTCTTGAAACTTAAAAAAAATTTCTATTTCGATGGATTTGATCGTTCCTTATGCTTGATTGATGTAGGTTCAAGGTATATCTAATTTATTAATTTTCAAAAAGTGCATGCTACAACAACTCACATCCTACTGTTCCCCCATACCGAGGTTTTGAATAGGCAGGTGAAAGTATCAGCTAAAGAAAGCTGCACAGATACGTCCTTGAGGAAACATGTGAGACAAAGCTTGAAATGATGACAAGATCAACGCATGGTGGGAGATGAGAGTCTACCTGAACCAAAAGAAATGTCGCATATGATACCTGAACATGAAAAGTTTGCTAACATGTGGGTAAAGGAACATGGCACATTAAAGAAATTGGTAAAGAATATAATCATATTGACAGTGGGGAAGAAGCACTAGTCTAAAGTCAAAATAAAAGATCTAGAATTGCATTTGTTACATGTCTTTTGTTGAAAACGTTGCATATAATAGTCTATAAATCGTGATACATGTACATCGAAATTGTGGTATCCTGGGGCCAAAAGGTGGTCAAACAAGGTAGAGAGATAGTGTCTCACGAGTCAAAAATGAATGTTGAGTTTAGTAAGGGATCCCAAAGAAACCAAGGCAAATATTTTAAAGGAATCACTCAACCCACAATATGCTCTTAACAGAAAACATGAAATTGGTTTAGTGCATAGTATCCAGGGAGGAACGCGGGGGTTCTAATATCGAAATTGGTAACCATGGATTTTATTTCCCATTTATCTCACTTGTGGAGTCAAATGATAACCTTGAACCTTGTCATCATCAAAACAATCTCATCATAATATTTTTATTTCCAAGTCTTGAAAATGTACTTCTCCAGGTATTATCCAAGGTGATCTCATGATTTCATAAGAGAATTTTCAAAATCCTAGAATCTGTTTTGCGGCATTCGAGATGAATCCTAGAATCTATTTCAGTAACCTAGGTAGACTTCCTCCATGGCTATTGCCATCCAAATGGTAGGAGTATGACTTAATACATAACCATATATATACACATATAATCATATATATGTATATATATACACATACAATCATCACATAATATATACAATCTCATTTATAGGAGTTTCAGCATGTTATCAATGATATCTTTTGGAGGGAAATTTTTATTCATCCGTATTTGCCAGAAAGAAACTGGAATTTTCGCTTGGAAGCAGCTTCTCGAGATCTAAGACTCTGGTGTGTGGCATTCCTTTTGATTTGATTTTACTGATTACGGGCACTGCGTATTTGGAATGCACTGGAAATAGGAATAGGCATATGCCCATGATAGTGCTCGCCCCAATCTCTGTACCTAATAGGCTGGCCAAGGATAATAAGGCATGGCTCCGGTTGCTTTGCTGCGGTAGCCAGAACTACTAGTTCCGGATCGACATTCAATTTTTATTCGTTTATCAGCGGTTCACGTGAAATTGATTCTCACAGTACAGGTTGGAGGGAATTATACTCATGCTATGAATTCCATGTAGAATCATTCCGTGAGATTATACTCCTGGCTTGTTTATTCACAAAAGAGGTAACCTCACTGCCCCATTCGCATTGGAACAACTAGCATAGGTTAGTATTCTTAAAATCAGTGTAGGCTTGAATCGTTGGGTTCATATCTGTCGAAACTATGCCTCCTAGAGAAGTAAAGGTGGACATCGCTTCAATGGTTACCATGGATTCAGGGTTGGTTCAGAATCTTAGAATTTGGTCTGTACCATTCAATGGTCCCCATGGATTCAGGGTTGGTTCAAGCGTTTGTGGGATAACTTCCTATCGTGACTCTGTTCGTACAGTTTATCAGACTCTGTTTGGGCAAATTTCAGAATTTAAAACAAAATCTTTTAAATTGGCCAGAATACATATAAAATGAAGAACAAGCCGCTGTTAGGTACTTTAATGGCGTGCTTTTCCAGTTCCAACGAGTGGTTCTGATGGTAAAGCTGCATTCTATAAAGAAGGTGGAGAGATCATAAGAAACAGAAAAAAACAAAAAAATGGTATAAATGGAAGACAGGGTTATTTTTACTCTTGGAGATAAAAAAATCTGATTCATTCCATATATCTACTATCCTTCATTCTTTGCAGAATATCCGGGGTTTGCCGCTTGTTTTTCAAAAACATCCAACATTCTTGGTGCCTGGCATCTTTATAACCTTATAATTCATTCTTTGCAGAATATCCCGGGTTTGCCACTTGTTTCAAAAACATCCAACAGTCTTGGTGCCTGGCATCTTTATAACCTTATAAAATAAAATGAAGTGGACCAGAATTCTTTGCAGAATATCCGGGGTTTGCCACTTGTTTCAAAAACATCCAACAGTCTTGGTGCCTGGCATCTTTATAACCTTATAAAATAAAATGAAGTGGACCAGATGGTTTTACAGCTAATTTATTTTTAAAACTTCAAAACAATAAGAAGTGTTTTTTAACACCTCAAATTTTAGTGACCTTTGGCCTCATCGTTCTACAACAGGACTTGTCTCACAACGGCCAACAGTTAAACTCTCCCTTCTTCCGGATTTGCTTCATCGGTATAGTTACTCTAATGTTAGATGTTTAGAATTTGGCCATCAAAATTTGACTGTCAAATATTGTTTGGGTTTCAAACATCGATATTACAATATTATTTTAACCACTTCTTTATAAAGCAGATTTGGGTTACTGCCTGAAACCAAATGGCTATAAACAAGATTGGCAATGGCTCATAGGCAAAATAGAAACAAAGATAAACATCTGGTGCAATAGGTGGCTCTCGGAAGGGGGGAAATTAACGTAGGTGAAATCTGTTCTTGTCACTTGAGGGCATCCCTGTTCACTGGCATCTACTGACACATATTCCAAAAGGTGTTCTGTAAGGAATCACAAGGTCTTGCTTTAATTTTCTTTGGAGAGGAAAGTCATATTTTAGGGGTTGTCATCTTACAAATTGGAAGGAACTTGCACAGCCAAAGACTATACGTGGATGGCGTCTTAAGCACATAATTTATTTTGGTAGTGCTCTAAATGAAAAGAGTCTTTGGAATTTTATACAGAAGGAGAGTCTTCGGAGTAAATTTCAATTCAAAAGTACATAGCCCCACAATCTGTTACTGATCAGAACAGAATGGAAAGGAAATCCATAAGAGGTGTTTCTGAATTCTTAATCATTGGAAAACCTTAGTTCTGGCATTCCCAATTATTGGCAAACATTTGGCTTGGTGGGTTGGGACTGGTAAACAGGTTAGGGTAGGTTCAGATGCCATCATGGACTGTGGGAACGATGTATTCCTTTCTTACATGATAGAGGGATATTTACACTGGATCAGACTGCAGACATCCACAATACTGATATATGGAATCAGGGTTGGCTTACATCTATGAGATTAGTTTTAGACAGCGAATATGCAGGCAGGTGGGGATTACTTCTAGACGAACTCTGAAAAGTACACATTCAAGTTAGAGAAACAAAAGATGACTGGGGTGGTCAGAGGACAAGACAAAGGTCAATATCCTGCTAAGATGGGATTTATATTTCTGAGACCAGATGCACAACAAGAAGCAAGGTGGTGGCTCACAAAGATATGGAAAGTTCTGGTTCCTAAGAAGACTATACTGCATGTGTGATTGGTTGAATAATTGAGTCTCGACTTGTGAATTTAAAACAAAAAAGACACGGGCCTAGTATCTGTGTATTATGCAAAAATAACAATGAAACAAATTTACATTTGGCAATTTTCTATTCATTTACTGTTCAGGGTTGGAAAGATATTTCTCAATGGCTAAATTTGGATACTTTATGGACTATAGCTGATGTTGACTCTTATCTACAAGGCTGGTCAATCCCTTTTCTCATTTTGTGGGATGCATGGTTGACATCCAATGGCTTATTATTTGAAGAAAGACAGGTACCCATTCACCAGGTTACTACTCAGTTTATCTCCATATCCCAACAATTTTTATTTTCATGTGTTGGAAATGCATTTCTCCAGGTATTATGCAAGTTCTTTCATCACACTTGCAAATTTCAGAATGCCGAAATCTGTTCTACGACATGCATTCCAGGTGAAGAGGGTAAGGGCTTACCTACATGGTGTGGTCCATTGGCAAAGTGTGTGAATCCACATAATTCAGTAACTTAGGCAGACTTCCTCTATGGCTATCACCATCCAAATAACAAGAGTTGGAGAATGTTATCAAGGATATTTTGGAGAGAAATTTTTATTCAATCTGAAATTGCCGGAAAGAAACTATAGGGGGGATTTTTTATTGGAAGCTGGTTCTTGAGATCTAAGAATCTGGTCTGTGGCATTCCAGGTGAAGAAGGTAAGGTCACATCTCCATTAGGTTTACAAAGAAAATTGTGATTCAGTGAAGATCATCGATGAACACCATTACAATGCATGGTTTGCCAATGAATTGGGAGAAACACCCTTCATGGCTTTAGAAATACTGCTGGGATTCATGGGAGAGAGCGAGAGCGTTTGCTCTCTACCTTTTGTCCTGCTAAAACTTCTGAGCATAAAAGCTTCATCGATACTCTATTGTGCTATCTCTGCATCAACTGCCTCTTCAGTGTTCACTTCTTTGTTGCCTCTATATGCATGTCTCGGCCTATAGGAGAATTCTTAGTAATCAGGATAATTCTTAGTAATCAGGATAAGGAGAACATGTGGAGGAGGTAACAGTGATTTCTAAGTAGTTTGAGAATCTGTCAAATCGCTCTACAAACGAAAATGGATTAAGAATTGCTTCTTCAGAGAGTTGGTGAGCTGATAAGGTCACTGACGAATATAAAATAAACTCCTTTCTGAAGTACAAAAATATTGACAAAAACGTTTAAATGACTTCCGCAAACGTGGTCAAATGTTATGAAGGCTGTTTGGAAGAGAACCATTCAACATTAACCTTACATAACTGTTCTGTCACAAAAAAAACCTATGCTGCCACAAAAAACCTTACATAACTGTTCTGTCACAAAAAAAACCTATGCTGCCACAAAAAACCTTACATAACTGTTCTGTTCAATTATATGCAATTTTGGGACTTTGTATTTGCAACATTGGAAATGGGGATGGGGGACAACGAATTAGAAATGCACTAATAATCTAATCTGAGCTAGCTTCCAGCATGGACGAAGGAAGAGGAGTGAATCTGGTTTAGAGTTTGACTTTTATTTGACCATTGATGCAAGGTTTAGCGGTGAATTTTCTAAAGATCAATAGGAGGAAAATAAAACAGTGGGTACCTGTAATATGGAGTCCACTGTGCTCTGCTCTGTCCTGTGTCCAATCCCGCACGTAGTTGTTTTCATGAGTAGCCGTAGATCACAGTGCTGAGAATAATTGTGGGCAGAAGATCAAGGAAATCATTACAGTGAAGGCCACCTGCTGAGCAGCCACTAAGAATAGCCTGCAACAAATCAATTGATAGATCACATTCCATTTCCATAGCTTCCAATACTTCTAGGATACATATGTATGCATCATAGATAATTAGGTCAACCTACCTGTTCGGCTTTGTTCATCCCCTGTGGCAAAAGATCTTCAATTACAGCTTGCCATATCCTTTGTCCCCTCAAATGGAGTTTGCTACACTGTAGTGCTGCTCATGCTCATAATTAAGTACAAAAGTTTCAACTGATATCAAATTGCAAGATCCTTAGTTGATATCAAATTGCAAGATCCTGTTAGCTGGGTATTCAAACCAACATACCTGGTCTACCTCCTCCACATATCCAGTGAATGACGACCCATCACAATATCGAACTATAACACGGTTCCAGTTATAGAAATCTGTTGAACAGTTTTAGTTATAGAAATCCAATCTTGAATCCTATTAAGAACAAATTATAATCAGATGTCTTAGAGTTTAGCTTAGCTTTGATATACCTGGATTTTGTGATTGAACATGACTTAAAAGTTAAAACGCCTGTAAATGCTATTGGTTTCTCCATGTACAGACACCACCCTGGAAACCAGTTTTCAGTTATCAGATCCAGAAACAAAAACCCTGCATAACAGTTATCAGATCAAGAAACCACCCTAACACAGAGCATCAATATTAAAAAGATTAAAAAAAACCTTGGAGAATAAATTAATATGATGCCATTGCCTCTGCCTCTGCCTCTCAGAGAATACATACACAGACACAACAACACACAGCCACATACACAACAACACACAGACACAGACCAGGCCAGACAAACACATAACATAACATGGAGCTCCATACTCACACATACACCAGACTAGACACAGGCAGGCAGCCTGAGAGGAGGAGAGGCAGCCAGGGAATGCCAATGCCAATGGGAGTTCAGTTGGCACAATGAAAATATCAATGATGGACCGTTGCTTTTGATAAGGACCGTTGGTTTGATAAGCATTACCAATTATCGATTTTTCTGATTTTCTGACAATTCAAATAGGGAAGGATGGAATTGCAATTTGCAGGATTTCAAAAGATTCGTCATCCAAAGGATGCTTTTTGGACTTGTAAATGCTTTTTATGACGTGTAAAAGCAAAGATATTTGATGCTCAAATTCAAATTCAAAGGGGCAGATTTAGAATTTGTATGTTATATTAGCTTGAATTTGATATTTGATACTCAAATTCAAATTCAAAGGCCAGGTATAGAATTTGTATATTATATTAGCTTGAATTTAATTTTTCTAATTGAGAACGTTAATCATATTTAATAAAAAATCAGGTATGTTATGTTAAAAAATCAGTTAAATTTTTTGCAAACATATTAAAAGAAATATTCTATGTTTAATTTAACAAATTTAAAATTTTAAAAAATAATTCTGTTAAAGGTAGGTTAGACATGAATTATGTTGAAAGACCATAAATATATAATATAAATTTAATTATAAAAATTAATTTAATATAATTTTTTTAAAATTATTTGAATATTGAATTTTAAAAATTGTTTTGATTATTGAATTTAAAAGAGTATAATATCTACAAGATTGGAATTTTAATATTTTTATTAAAAAAATTATTATAAAATCAAATAATTTAAGTATATTTATCTTTTACATATATGTATAATATTATATTCTTAATATACTTTAAAAAATGTTATCTAATTAATCATAAAAAAATGTTATCTAATTAATCATAATCTCTTATACAGAGAGAGTTAGTAATTCAATAAATATTCTTTAAATTTTAATTTTTTTTCTTATTAACTAGTTAATATGTTTTAGTAAAGTATATTATTTAGTTAATAAGAAAACCCTGGATGCGGGTGACACGCAAGCTATCCACAAGGGACACCTGGAGCATAGGTTACGTGGTGAAGACGCGGGAAATGAGGTGAGCGATGACGTGGTTGAATTGAATGCGAAGGAGGATGGAATGCTTGCCAACCCTGCAAGTAGTTGTCCGGTCATTTCCCATCTGAGTCGTAGCGTTGTGGATTTAATTCCTGTACGTGCCAATACAGACCTCCATGATGAGAACACTTCGAACTATGAGACCCACTAGCCTCAACCCTATGGGCATTTTCGTTCTCATGTATCTGCTCTGCACTTATTCTACTGTGAGCCTACACACTAATTCGAAGAAGAAGACGCCTCGGCAACGTGATACCCTGCGCAGAGGTAGGATAGGCAGAGGAAGAGGTCGTCGAAACGCCACCATTGGGGACACTGAGGGGTTTGTTGAGCAGGTTTCCATGTCGGTCAGATGTTTGATCGATGAATGGGAGTCCAAGGCGGTCTCAGACCAACTTGCATCTCGAAAAAGCGGGGGAAGAATCAACCATTACTAGATGTTGAAGAACATGTTGGGACTGTTACTGGAATATATGACAGTAAAATGGAACAGAGCCAAGGACGTGGCCAAATGTATGCTCACCTGCATCACCCTGGCAGACACAACTAAAAGCCCTCTAGGCTAATTTCAACCCGAGGCATTATTCGGTGTTTCCCAACACAGGAGCTGTGGATGATAATGGAGTCAGGAACCAAAGTGAGAAAGGTGGGCCATGTAAGTAGGAAAATAGCAATCTGCAAGCTATCTTTAGAAGAAAGAAGCTTCCTCCTTAGAAAAATAACTTGAGTAACACTGCTACAAAAAATTGCAGCTCTATGCAACAGTATGGTCCATCAGTGAACCTCTCAATGTACTTCTGAACCGATGACTCTGTTTGTTTTTGCTAGATGGTGAGTGTAGGGAATGATCAAATCTTTACTTCAGTGGGCCATGTAGCTGATCATTCGCCATCATCAAGTAGCACCGACTTGGAACTTTGCTGCACCATTCTGTAGAGAGCGAATCTATGAGGGATAGTGTAGCATGCTCATTCTGATACTGGGACCTTGTTCTTCTTCTGTCTTTTGGAACTCCAGCACCACTTTCAGTTGCATCAAGAAGCTTTTTAGCCCATCTGGGTCTAGGCTTCTTATTAGGAATGGGTATTGGATCTGGATCTAGAATCTCTTGAGATTCAGTCTCAATAACAGGATCATGTTGTATGTGATCTTCTTCATCTGAACCTGAAACCTGTAGCACATCATCATCATCAAAAATAGGTAGAGAAATAGTTATACCTTCCTATGCTGCTGGAGACTTATCATGACATTGATCTTCTTCGAACTGGACACTTCTTTCAATGAAGCATCTTTTAGTAGACACCTCCATCAATTTGTAAGCTTTTGCATCTTCTGCATATCCCAGCAGAATGCATTCGCTACTTTGGGCTTGGAAGGCCTTCCTCTTGTCAAGTGGTATCCTGGCCCAAGATTTGGAACCAAAAACTCTCAGATGAGAGACATTGGGTTTATACCCATGTAGTGCTTCGAATGGAATCACCCCAACCACTGACTTGTGGGGCACCCTATTTTTCAAATACGAAGCACAGTTTACTGCTTCATCCCAAAGAGAAGGAGGTAGATGCTTGGCATGGAGAAGGCATGTTGCCATCTCTTTCAGTGATTTGTTCTTCCTCTCAGCCACACCATTTTGCTGTGGCGTGTATGGATCTGAGTGTTCCATTCGAATCCCCTCTGATTCACATAAATTTTGGAAATCTCTTTTGACATATTCTCCTCCTCCATCAGATCTTATTGATTTGATCTTCTTATTGAAACTATTCTCAACCATAGCTTTAAAACTTTTAAAAGTCTCAAAAACTTTTGATTTTTGTTTCATGAAGTAGATCCAGCAGTACCTAGAACAATCATCAATATTAAAGGTTAGGAAATACCTGCAACCATTAATGGAGTTTGTGGGCATAGGTCCAGCTACATCACTGTGTATCAAATCAAGTGTAGAGACATCTCTATGTGCCTTCCCAACATCATACTTATTTTCTGGATGCTTACCTACCAAGCTCCCAGTACATACTCCATCGGAAGTTTGGATGGAGGGAAAACCTTCAACCGTGTTATCATTGTGGAGATGCTTCAGATATTTGAAATTGAGAAGGTCAAATTTGTCATGCCACATCTTGCTGGTGTTGTTAGCATGAGACAATAAAGTTGTAGGAGGAGAAACAGGTAAGAAATGTGCAAACTCAAAAGCTTCGATAGAGTGATTTGCAAAACCTTTCGCTATAAGCTTTCCAGTGGCATTTTCTGTGATCTCAACTGAGTCTGAATTGAATGTGTCCCTCTTGGGAGAGCCTGTATGAGTCATCTGGTAAACAGATAACAAGTTAGCAGCAAGGGAGGGCACATATAAGACATTCTTGAACTCACCATGCTTCGCTCTGACTAAGCCCCTTCCTTTTGCTAGAATCTGGGAATCATCTCCCATGTGAATATTCTTTGGAGGCAACTGTGGTTGGAGGCTCCAAAATCTATAATGTATGCTGATGATGGAGAGAGAGTTGATTTCAAAGCATGACACCTTTCGGTATCTTCTGTCGGTGCTTCTTCATCGGGATTCTTTGCTCTTGGAGGAGCAATGTTGTGTTGCTTGAGAAGAGTGTACATCTCATAAAGTTGCTTCCTCATACACTGATCTTCAAGATGGTAACCCTTTTCACAATAAGGACATAACTTCTTTTCAAATTTCTTCTTCTTAGAGCCAGAGGCCCCTTCAGAAGCTTGCTGATTTGTTTAGGCTTCGAATCAGCTGCCTTTGGATCCTTCTTCTTTGATTTCCCCTTTGCTTGCGCTTTGGAAGAGTCAGTAACCAAGGGAGCTTGATCTTTAGAGGTCTGGATGACTCCCATTCGAATCAATTTGTCTTGTTCGTTGATTAAGGACTCATAAAAAGAATCTAATGAAGGAATTTTCCAATCAGGAAAGCTTTCCCGCTTGGAATGAAACATAGATACATATATAGAGTACTCAGAGCCTAGTTTATTGAGTATGGAAAGGACATTCTACTCATTCTTTTGCTCTATTCCACACTGTCTGGATTGGAGCACTAGAGACTTGAATTTAGAGAAGAATTGTTCAATAGTCTCGAAACTGCTGGGATGTAAAGATACCAACTCATTCTCTAGAATGTGTCCCCGAAGCTCATCTTGTTTGTTAAATAAGCTATCAAGATTCTCCTAGGCTTCTCTGGGAGTCCTCAATCCTTCTAGATGGAATAGGAGATCTCTGGAAATATAAGTACATAAGTACCTGAATGCTTCATCACAACGGTTTAGGAACTTGTTCCACTCTACCAGCTGATGAGGCTCAGTCTCCCATCCATGTATGATCCTGTGGTAGCCATGTGCTTGCACAAGGCTAGCTGCATATCAATCCTCCAATCAAGATAATTGGAAGTTGTGAGGATCCATGGTTCAGGAGTTTGAGAACTCATAATTGCTCCAGCTAGAAGACTGCAAGTACTTCTCACAAGCTACGTAGCACCTGTCAATTTCACTGCAATAACACACTAAAACATATGAACTATTAGAATCATGCTTTTCCTCCCGGCATGAACATGTTTTCAAGGTCCGTCATGCCTTCTTCGCTGCTCTGAATAAATCCAGAGCTAGCAAATTTTCATAGGGGACTTCTGTGCAAACCCAACTGCTTCTGATGTTCGATGGGGAGAAACAAGCATGAAACCTGCCTGAGAAGGCTCTGATACCATATTAGAATTTGAATGCCATTTAGATATTCAAGCAGATAGTTCTAATATTGTTTGCAACAATAGAATGGAGAATGAAGATACAAATTGAACAAAACAAACCACACAGGAAACAGACAAGTATTGCTCAAGAATTTACAATATCATTCACAATAATAATATCTGGTGTTACAATGGTTTACGTAGGTAGAATTTGAATGCATGGGATATGAATTCGAATCCTCCTAGTGGATATGACTGTATCTAACTGAATCTCTAACTCCAGATCTCCCAATCAATATTGGAATAGACAACTCCCTAATGACCAATAACTCCAACAATCAATGACAGCTAGTTAACTCAGTGCAACTAAGTGTGGTAGGTAGGAAAATCGCTCCTCCCCAAGGAGCCATGCATTATCCATGCAATGCGTGTGCTAGCTAACTGATGATGAACTAAATGATTGTAACTGGGGGCTATCTAAGACTAACTAGCACTAACACCAACTAATTAAAGTAGGTTGGTGCTGGGACTCCCAGTGGCTCCTAAAATGTAGGGATTGGTCTAGGAGGCACCCAAACTAATGCATGCACATGCAGTAAGTGGCAGTTAACCCCTAGCAGTGTTCCCCACACTCCATTGACTGGTACATGTGGCCCCATTGGGCCAAGTGGACCCAATTGTACTAGTGGACCCAATTATTTAATTAAGGTTCCTAAGTTAGGCAATAATTAATCTAATAGACATTTGACCAAGGGAGGATTAATAATCCTAACATGAAGGTTTCCATTTGAATGAGGTTATTAAATTAAGTTATTATAAAATTGTAAAACTATTTTCCAAAACCCTAATTTGATTTTTTATGTTTTGTGGCCATTCTTTCCAAGCACGACTTTCCAGACATTGATTCCATATTCTAAAGTTGACCACTCCATAACCTAGTTCGTCCTCTTGGGTATATTTGGATTTTTTTTATCATTTGTTAAAAGATTAAAATATTGATCTTGAATTTTGAATATTGTCCTTGCATGGAAAGGCATGATAAAAGGTATAAATATGTTGTTGTTAAAAAGAAAGAAAAAAAGTATCCTTAAACAATAAAAAATTCAACAACAACTTGTTGGAAGGATTCCATTTTGAATATGCTTTTAAAGTTATGTTATGTCAATACCTACTAAATTGATTTCCAAAACCATAATTTGAATTGTTATGTTCAGTGGCCATCCTTACAAAGCTTGAATTTCCAAACCTTGATTTTTGACCACTCCAAAACCTAGTTTGACCTCTTGGGTATATTTGGCATTTTTTTATTATTTGTTAAAAGTATAAAAGCTTGATTTTGACAAGGGAAAAACATTCCAAAATAAAAAAACAAGATTTTGCCTAGTCTACATGATGGGATTTTTCCTTAATGGATTTATTTCCTCTTTTGCAAGCAACTAGCATGAATTCAAGTTCTATATATACATATTTGAGAACACGAGGAGGGGTGGTATATTATTTTCTCTAGACAATTTGTTGTAATGAACAACTCTTCACTCTTCCATATCCACAACTGTAGACTGCTACCTAAATTTCAAGCAAGGAGTTCAATGGCAACTTGTCACCTATGAATCACTATGATGCAATCAATATCTTGGTTTATATGTAACTTGGTAAATTTATTCTTTGTCCTCACTCTTTGAATCTTTGAGTTGTTATAGGTTAAATTGTTTGCAATGTTTTGGTAACTTACAGTGCACTTATTTTGAATTTTTTCCCTCTAAGGAACACATTCACTCCACTCATTTCCATTAATTTGTTTTTGCAACTATATTTAGAATTGACTCCCAACTATTTGAAATTATTACTTGAGACTCACCCTCACTCTTCATTTTTTATGGATAGCACAAAAGAGAGTCTCTTGTGTGTTGATGGTCTTGGATTTTGTGTAGATTTATTGATTAGAAGGCAACATGCACACTTTAGGGAAATCCCCTTGAGGATGGAAAAGCACTAGTTTAAATGGAGAGCCATCTAATGGTGACATGTGTAGGTGACCTAAATGTTTTTAGGTACTAGGTTTACTAGTGCATATTTGTGTTATAACAACTTGGCACTATTGTCGAAGAATTTGGAAATTCTAGGAAACCAAAATGACGTTGTTGTATGGTTTTATCACACCAAACAATGATTACAGATTATTTCAATGAGATATCACTGTGGTAGGAGGATAAACTTATAGCTCAACCAAAACATGATCTTCCTAATAGTTTCCCATTATCATGGATGGATATTTTGTTATTTATAAAGATCCCTTGATGAATCAATTATTGGATATCAGGATTGCTCAAGATCCGTTTTTTTTACTAGGGGAATCGAAAATTGGGGATTGGGATAGTACTCGCATGAAACAGGGTCCAGGGATCCAATACTGCTACCAATATACCCCTAGGTGCATCCACAAGGACCAGACCATGGCGCACATGTTAGTTTGGGGGGATTTGAACACAATACCTTCCATTTACAACCATTTAAAACATTTCTACTTTACCACTTTCTCTGCCCCCCACACGCACTCAAGATTTGATTTTGATTTGAAGACGATGAAGTTTTTTCCCGAGGAAGAAGAGTTTTGTATTTTCTACTTTATATTTGAATCTTGATCACTGTTTAAGGATAGTGTTTCAAGTTTTACTTGATAAACTTCCTTGGTTGCTTGATTAGTAAGCACATAAATGCATATTTCCATATTAGGAGAGTTTAATTGGTTGCACTGGAGGGTTGACTATGTTTCTAAAAGAATGAGATGGTCCTACAAACCTATTTTGTTTCCTTGTTGATATTGTTATGAATTTTTCTTCCTTTATGGTCAGTGGAGATACTTTGTGTCAATATTGCACTAGGAAGCTTCAATTTCACTACGATTCATGCCACTCTTATGTATGCTTATAGTTGCTTGAACAAGAAAGTATTTATTCTCCAAAAAGTCAAGAGGTATGTATACCGTCGATATTCCTCTTGAAGGGATGTGTAAGTAGAAGTGGCTTATTAACATGGTCTGGTGAAATCCTCCAACTCTCTACTAATAGAGTTAGACACTTTTGAAATGATTCTTATTATCTATAATTTTCATACTTTATATTAAGTAGGGACCATTATGTTACCTTATCTTATTTAAAACGATCAAGACTTAGCAATAAAGAAGCAAGTTGTTCATTAAAATTTAACTTCTTGACTAGTATGGTCACCGTCTTACTAATTTTCTCAAGTGCTCCTTTTGAAGATTCACATTCCTCAACAAGAGAGATCTTGTACAAAACAATTTCAGTATGTTCATTCCATTCCTCTTCCAATGTCGCCTCATATGCCTCCAAAATTTATACAAATTTGCTCTTATATGAATTCAAGCAATGTGCAACTATGATTCCAATGCATTTCATACGGTGATTGGACTTAAAAGTTAACAACTATAACCTTGTTTCCAATCCTGCATTTGTGCATGTAGAAGAGATTGTATGTTTCTTACTAGTGTATTGCATTGCAAAGATTGCAGTGAAGAGATTGTGATATATTAAGTTGCATTGCGAGGAGAAAGTAGTTGACAATGTTGGACAGTTTGTTGTGTGGCCTTTGCACTAGATCAAAACATCATCAAAAGACTTAGAGAACCATTCAAATGTAAAGATCAACATTGACACCATAAACATCAAATTGTAGCTTGCAAATAATGAATGTTGTGTAAGTTTTATTGTATTTTTTGTTATTGAAATAATTCTCTTGTAAATGCCAAATTGAAAGTAGAACTGAATTTGTAAATGAGTGTATTCTTGGTGGAAGTTGACGCCCTTCATTTTTTGAGTTGGAGTTTTGTTGTTGAGTCTTGTTTTGAAAGGTTGGATTTGCAAGAAACTCTTTGTTTCTTTTATGAGTCCTTAAATGGATCAGACTAGAAATTTTTTAGAGTTATTGAACACTCTAATACTCATCGGTGTTGATGACACAATCTCAATCAACAAGAAAACTCTCACATATATTTTAAATTGTCTACAAAATTCACAAGAGACAATTGAATTGATTCAGCTCGAATCACATCTCCAACATGAAGAAATACAACAAAAGAATCAAAATTCTAAACCTTTTTCTTGTACATAAAAATAAGTAGCCTACACATTTTATTGGTAGAGATACTTGGAATTTTCATTGTTTGTATTTCAACATCTGAAGCTATCCCTACTTCAATTGGATTTTCATCTATAAGATTTGTGATGTCAATTGGATCTATATTGGTTCCTTTCTCCATAGTTTGGATTTTACATTTAACGACTATTTTGATTCAATTGGATTAGTCATTGTTTCATTTTCAGCTAGTGTTTCATTTTAGCTAGTAATTCATTAATGATGAATGCTTCCTTGTTGGTAAGTTGCTCTAACTTTTCATGTAGTGATTTTTATCATTATTTAGCTTCTTAATTTGCATAAGTAAGATTTGATCATGAATATTTAAGCGTCGAATTTATTTCTCATTTTTTGATGTTGAAAGTTATTTTTGAGATCTTGATTCTTTCGTTTCTTATCTCTTAACTTTATAATTTGTTTAAGCAACTTTAATTAAGGTTTCATAGGAAGATATTTTCTTCGTATTTTTATGATAATTTCTTCTTGAGATCTTGATTCTCTTGTTCCAACTTATAAAGGCACTAATAATTATCCTTTGACTTCTTATCAATGCGTGCACACACACACACACACGCTTTTAATATCGAAAAAAAATGATTTGCAACAAATAAGAAATACTATAGAGAGAGGATGTGTGTAGAGGTATTTACATCCTCATTTTCAAAGAAACTAGAACAATTGGAGGGTATGTACAAGGATGTTTATATCATCTTCCTCAAAGAAACTAAATCAACAATAAAATCCAACTAGGCATATGGATCCAACCCCTTGGCATATTCTAATGATAGAAAACCTTTAGCTAACATCTGCATACATACCTCTTTTTTTTGTAATTGATAATATGTAGACAAATAACTCACATTGTTTTCAAAAACATATTGCATCAAAGTTTCCAAAGAGCAAACAATTTTGGAATCCTCAAGTAGTGCAAGACACTAGTGAGTGAGGAGCATATCATAAATCTATATTTACCCAACAACGTTGCTCTCCAATGGAACCTCCCTTGTAAAATGGCCAAATACATAGATTGAAAGAAATCCCAACAAGGCTTGGAAAAATAATAATTCCGAAGTAGATGCTTCATTATTCCTAGTTTGAGGAAAGAAGAGCGAAGTCCATAAGAAAGACCACTACTAACTGTGCCTTGGTAGGGAGGTTGTGGTTAGTTAGTATACATGCAAACACTCGAATTTTGCAGCTAACTTGAATAGACCACACATTATGCAATCTCCTGATCCACCTTCTCTATGCTTAAGTGGATATTGTGAATTAAGAACATGGTTGAGATCATGCCGCTAATGAAGAAGAGAGTACAACCTCTAGGAATCAAACTGGACCAAGGGGTACCCAAAGCTCCACTCCCAATCACATTAAGAGGGGCTAGCCATGTTTGTATTCATTTTGAATATGGGCTCCTATAGAATAAGATTGATAATCTCCATAATAATATTTTGATGTGTAGATGACAAGGAAAACTCACGAGCTAGTCCATCCAAGAGTGAGTACTACCATCCCACAAATTTCTCCAATGAAAAATTCTTATTACTCAATTGTAACCCTTGAAAATGAGGAATGTCTATAGCACACATGCTACGCACCTTCTGACTCCAAATGTTTTTTTTCCAAATCCCATCGTGCTCGACTACTTGACATCTAGCATTAGACCAAGCCAACTACCTTCCTCCATGTTGCCTAGATACTCTTGATTTTGGCCAGAGAGGCTTTCTAAAACCAATTACATTTTAACTTCAAAAAGAAATATAAAAATATTATAAAACCAATTACATATCACCTACAAGTTTAAATTAATTGCATTGTAAGATACATTTATATAAATATATTTCAAATCTAACATTTCAAGTTATAAGATACATTTATATAAATATATTTCAAATCTAACATTTCAATGACTTGAAGCAATAAGAATACAAATACATCCTTTAATCGATCAACCCCATGAATATTTTAGTGGAATACTGATGACAAATGCAGTATGATTATAAGCTTGAGCAGGGATTTTCTGTCATAAAAGTAGTGCGTTAGAATATGTAAACTGAAGGTAGTTATATGGCACAAGCATGCATGAACATTGACTGGAGATTCAATTTTTTTTCCTGAACCACTCAGAAGAATTATGTATATGATTAGATCTAAGTAGATAATCAACATGTAATCACTAGGTTATGGACCTGATTATTGATAAAGATAAAAAGAATACCATATAGGTTTCATCAAACTATTTCATACTTTTTCCAAACTCATTCTCCCCTTTATGCTTTTACCTGTATACTTTACCAAACTTCCATTTACACTATGGAAAAGCATAACCGACGAGTTTTCCATATTACTATTTGGATGAATACTTTTTCCAAACACATTCTCCCATTAATTCTTATCCTTACACTTTTACCAAACTACTTCTTCCATTTAGGTTGTGAACGAGAATAACTAGAGAATATCACATATTCCCACTAGGATGAATTATGTAACCTTTAACTTTTTATCAATCCCAAATTTTATTTTTCATAGAAAAAAACCGTACATTATTTTTCATACTGAAAAATAAAATAAAATATATATATATATATATATATATATATATATATATTGTACTCATTAGGATACTTGGTTACACAAGCCAAACTTTTACAAGTTTCATGACTGATTCAAAATGAAAGATTTTTCATCTCAAATATATCACCTCTCACCATTTGAAAGAAAAATACTCATTTACATTTAACTTTTGAACATGTAAAAACTGTCCTCTCACCATTTGAAAGAAAAATACTCATTTAAATTTAACTTCTGAACTTGTAAAAACTGTTTACTATGATTCCATTTTTTCAAAACAGGACCAAACAAATATTCCAGCAAAAGAAAAACAACTAGAGACCTGTTCATCAGAAAACTTGAAGAAAAATAAAATATACAACATAATGGATCAATGGGCTCTTTTCCACCCAGCGTCTTAAGTCTATGGACGCAAAAACTTCAAAAAAAACAATCTGTTCAACCAAAAAAAACTTTAAGCAAAAAAACTTATTTCAGCTAGACAAATCAACAACAGGATCTTCCTCTCCTAGAGCCTTATGTATAATGGCGATAAAATATTCTAATACAACCTATAAGTACAACTCAATTAGTGTCCAAGGTCCCTTGAGTAGTTCCATCAAGGGTTTTAGAGACTATGATTGAACCAATTGGTAATTTTTATAATTTTTGTAATGAGTATGTTGATTCATTTTGTTCTTTGAATATGGCATATTTGAAATGAATTAAAAACTCCAACAAGCTGTTTAAGATTATTACCAATTCTTTGTAGATTGATGTTGTGAAGTTTATTTCCCTCTTTCATAAAATCAACTCATAATTTGGAGTTCCCATATCTACATAAGTCTTTGATATTTTCAACTAAGGCAATTTTTACTAGTTCTCTTAATGCTAACCCTTCAGCCCTATTATTTATACTTTTGCCACATTTTTTCATAAAACTTACAAATAAAGACTCATATAATTAGAATACCCCCTAATCTACATTTTTGGTTTGTGCATGCACCATAAAAAAAATCCCCCTACCCTTGCCCGAAACTGATAGCTTTTGGGACCCTCACCTTTATATCCAAATTTTTATTTGTAAATAAACATTGTTTAAGATTTCTTTCAATACTCTTAGCATCCCAAAGATTATCTATATTTGTCCCTTCACTTATGCGTTGCCAAACCTATTTAGAAAATTCACACTTGTTAAAAAGATGTTCAATAGTTTCCTCTTCATTCTTACACAGAATACAAGTGCTCAATCCATCTCACATATAAACTCTATTTAACCATAATTTATATATTTAATCAGTATAATAACTATAATAAGATAATGCTTAAGAATGAAATTGCTAAATAATTTATATATTTAATAAATATAATAACTACACAAAGGTAGTGCTCAAGAATGAAATTGTTAAATAATTTATATATTTAATAAATATAATAACTATACTAAGGTAGTGCTCAAGAATGAAATTTGAAATGTAAAATGTACTATTTTATTTAAGAGTATATTTGTTTGATCTTGATAGATTGACAAATTTAGAAAAAAGAAGATTAAAATTAACAAGTTGAATGTAATTTTTTAAAATTAAAATTTAATATTTTTATATAAAGAGTCTAAATTTGTATTGCATAAGTTTGAGTAGGATACATGTGTTATTTTTTAATGTACATTTTAGTTCTAAAAAAATAAATATAAAAAATTATAAAACTAAGTACATGTCAACTATAAGTTTAAATTTTGGCTACATTGTAAGAAACATTTATATAAATATATATCAAGTTTCAAACTCCTTGACTATTTGAATAGCTCTACCACCAATTTAAGAATATCTTTAGATACATGAATAAGAAATTTCACCCTCCATTTAAAAAATTCTAATTCTAAGTACATCACTTTATACAATAAAACTTTAGTTAGAATGCATGAGACTTCACATACTAAAATGTTTTTCTTTCTTTCTTTCTGAGAGCGCATATCTTGGTATATATCTAGGGTTATCTCAAAAGGGTTATATGTGTTAATGATGATTAATGGTTGTACTTTAATTTATAAAGGTTAGACATTGCAATTATAGGGGGCAAGGGTTATAATCTTTATGATATTTAAGGAGCAAGGGTTCTAACTTCATAGGTGTTAGGGGTGACAACATATTTATATATGTAAGGGTTACAATTACAGGGGGTAAGGGTTACAATCTTTATGATATTTAAAGCACAAGGGTTATAACTTCATAGGTGTTAGGGGTGACAACATATTTATATATGTATGAGGTTATAGGTGTTATTGTCTATGGATTTAAGGATTGAAGGTTATCCTCTTGGATGTGGTGGTTAGGAATTAAGAGGTAAGGGTACAATTATATTATAGATATGGAGTTGTAAGAATTATATTGAATGTTGTGTTATAAATATTATATGTCATAGGTGTTGGTGGTTATAGGCTATAACAATAATAAGATCTATATGTAACTGGGGGTTGTGTGGTAAAGGTTATTAGTCTTAATGTGTAATAGTTATGGGAAATAGGTATTAGGGTTTAAATATTAGTGGTTACATGTTATAACAATTTTGTGTTAAAATATTGGGAGTTACACGGGTTAGGAGATCATGGATTTACATCGTTATGAGTTAAAGTTCAAGTCTTAGGGATTATGCATGTTCTAAGGTAAGGGCTATATGAGTTACGTGTTGGGACTTAAGGATTATAAGGTTTATAATTCCATGTTTAGTAGTGGGACTATGTGATCATTTTGAAAGTTGGGTTACATGTTTTATATTTTATAACGTTTAGATGGGTTAGATGTGATAAATATTAGGATAATATGGGTATAACATGCATTAGTGGTTAAGGGTCAAGTACTAAAACTTACTAATAGGTTTTGTTTTAGTGGTTATATGGGTTAAGTGTTAGTTGTTACAAATAATATGGTTGGAACTAAATTTTCTTGGCATCATGTGTTAGGAGTTACAAAGGTTTCAAAGTATTTTTTACTGATTATGAGTTATAGGTGTAGTTGAAATGAAAATGATTATAGGGGTTATATATAAGGAGGCAAATTGGGTAGTTAGGAATAAGGGTTATTCATAAGGACTATTAAGGGCACTTATTAGAGTTTATGAGTGTTGTATGTTATATATATGTTAAGGGATGAGGGTTTGGCGTTACTGGGACTAGGGGCTATATAGGTTAAGAGGTCGGGACATTGGTGATAGGGGTTATAATGATTTCAGGCAATAAGGTTTATATAATTATATGTGTTAATTATTAACATTCATAAAGGTTAATAGTTATATGTGTTAGGAGTTTAATGATTTAAGTGGGGGTAGAGGTTATAATAGTTTGTGATTCTAGGGGTTGAGGGTGATATTAATAAATGTTATAAATTGTAGGGGGCATTAATGATTTTATTAGTATATATAGAGCAAAGGTTAGGAGATATACTGGTGGTAGGGATTATTGGTTATAAGGGTTAATAGACTAGTGTTAAATGATATATGTGTTAGTGTCAAGGTAGTTCTTTATTTCATTAAAATGCACCTATGCTATTATAGTAGTCAACTACAAAACCAAATCCACAACTCATCATTTATATAGAGTTGATAATAATTGCAGATAAGTGCCATACATTGGAAAATAATATCAACAATACATATGACAACATTATTCCTTTAATTGGAATTATCAATTTAGGGAAATACCTAAAATAAGAAGATGGTTCATAAGTAGTCAATCATGAAGAAGATTTTTCACTTATATGAAAATGAGATTATTTGAACCATTATAAACCTATAAGGATTAATAAAAGAGTGGAAATTAATTCCGATACACTTTACATTCTCAAGATAGTTAAGTGCATATAGAAATTCCCTTGCTCCTATTCAAATCAAGAAGACGCAAGTCACATAGTGTGAAATGATAAGGTAATCACCATTATGATCTAAATCAAGAAGGAAACACCATAAGAGTACTCAATTTGAATTGGATGATCACTTTATCAAATAATATTTATTATTATCCATATTAGATTTATATTGAACTCCATCTAATTCAAAATTTGACTCATCAAGATTTGAATTTGTATCCAAACCTTTAGAATCATTGAAATGATTATGTATATCGACATACATGATGTCTAGCACTAAGACATCATCATCATCATCCTCATCATGAAGATGAACAATACGATCATGTGAACCAATAAATGTATGTTCAATTTCATTCTCCTATTCTTCGAATAGTACTTCTTCCTTCTCTCCTACATATTTTTCATTTTCTTCAAGCCAAACATATTTTACAGGCCTTCCTCTTTGATAAAATCTACAAGAAATGACTAACCTGCTCTACTTGGCACCCGTGAATAAAATACCTGCTCACATTGACTTAGAAGTGCATAGGGATTATATTTGGCTCATACCTACCAATATTAATCATGGTAAATCCATTATCATGATCAATAGTGATCCTTTCATCACCTTGTAGAAACAATATGTACCACCTCTGTTAAATTTTCATATGCTTAGCTAAGACATCAGTACTTCATTTCATTTTCATAACAAAAGCATATAAACAGGATCACTGAAAAATAGACAAGCACAACCATACAAAAGGAACACAAGGATTTATCCTGGGAAAACCATAAAGGAAAAAACCCAACAAAATCTTCCTCAATATAGATGCCCCAAAAAGATAAAAGATAAAAGATAAAACCAGCAAGGAGATCAAAGCCTGATCCTCCTCCTTCTCCATCTACTTCTCTTC
>LPNX011104507.1:3571-36179 GCA_001517045.1 Pseudotsuga menziesii
AAATCGATGCAATATTGGATGCTAACATGGTGCTATTAAGGACGCAAATATGGCGCTAACGAGGGTGTCATTTAAGAAGCAAAAGAAGACACTCACTAGGAAGCAAAACATGACGTTATTTAGGAAGCAAACGTCGACGTTGTTTAGGAAGCAAATTCGGACGCTATTCTGGAAGCAAACCTCGACGTTGTTTATGAAGCAAAGTTGGACACTATTCTGGAAGCAAACCTCGACGTTGTTTAGGAAGCAAAGTTGGACGCTATTCTAGAAGTAAAAAAAGAGACGCTATTTTGGATGCCATAAATGATGCTATTTAGGAGGCAAAAAGAGGCGTTTTTTGAGACACTTTAAGTTTTGTCCATGACACATCCCATTTAGTGTCTATTTTTACCACTAAATGTAAAAAAAAATTACACTAAAAAGGGACGCTAAATGGGACGGTAATTCTAGGATTTGTTGTAGTGATTCTCCCTTTTCAAATAATAAAACTTGGAAAGAAATTGATCATAAGAATTACTCTTATTCCAGTACCTCGATAATAAATCGTGTAAATCTCCCCACGATCCAATTGAATTAGCCTTTAAACTTCAAAACCAAAACCCGACATCCCCAGCTAGAGACTTGAAAAGTATCATCATGACAATATCCTCGTGTACAATCTCAAAATTTTCAATGAAATTATAAAAGTCTTCCAAGTGCTTTTTTTGTTGTGACGTGATCTTCTCCAGTAAACAAAGGAAAATATTTAAAAAACTTGGGATGGTAAAGATGAAAAGTAGATGACAACCTTAATGCTTTAAAACGCTTCTCTTGAATTTTTTATTGAACATAAGTGTGATTGCTAGCTTCAACAATAATGGTAGATGGTAATGGATCAATTTTATTTTTTATAATATGTCAAGGATGATCAGGCTCAGGAGATATGGTTATATGTACTTCATCTTTTGCATGTGTGTCATATGAAGGAATAGAGTCAGCATCTATAATGCAAGGAGAATCAAAATTTTCTTCTTTCAAAAATAGATATGAAGGTTTATGATCATCATAATAGACAAAGCAAAGAATGATTCTTTTGACATGCACTAGGAAAGACATGAAAGAGAAAATGAATAAGAACAAGAGTTCACAGAGGAAAATAACAAGTTTATACCTAGTCTTTCCATTTAGATTCTTCATTTCTTTCTTAGAAAAATTCTTCTTCAAGTGGAGCCTTATAGATGTGGAGTCATTCGGTGAAATATTTGTAGTCAAACTTGTTTCCACCTCTTGTTCACCAACAAGAAGAGGATCTACTCTATATCATAACCTTGCAGAAGATGACTTCGTTCTTCCATTCCTAGGAAACAATGCCAGAAGATGTTTGTGCTCAAAGATGCATTTCGACTAAAGAACTAGCATGGATAGCACATCATGGATTTGAATCATTGGATTGAGTTTGGTAAGTGGATCAACACGAATTAATGAGAAAGGAGAAGGAAGCAAACTAAATGTAGGTTTGTGATGCAATTGAGCGTGGAATTAAGTAATACCGTTTAGATCGATGGAAATTGAACTGCATATAAGACATAAAGGTTGTATGATGGTGGGGATAGAAGGATGGAGAATGTAATAGAAGTAAGAATGTCCATATAACAAGGATACTCTCTGTAAAATGGTTTATAAGAACCTTAACAAATAACACGAATACTAGGTAATCATTGTAAACCATTTACAACTTAAGAATCTCTTTTTTATAGGCAACCATTAATCCTCAATATCTACAATATATTCAAGCAAGATGAAAAATGATAAAATAGAGAAAAAATAATTTACAATCTAATAAAACAATTCTTAGGAATATTCAATATCATAAAAGATTACATCAATAAATTCCCTCATGCTTACAATGACAACATACAACTTTATGCTTCTCCTACAAACTCATAGCTTCCCGGCTAGAACCCCATTTACCTTGCTAATGATAGTATATATATATTCAAATCCTTTAGGAGTGGACTCTATCCATAATATAAAGAAATCAAGGAAGAGAATTCGAATTGTTGATTATCCTCATAAAAATTGGCAACCAAAACTCTAAATCTGAAACAAATATGTGTCAAATATGTTGCTACATCCCGGCTCATCGAAATAGGTATAAAAAATCAGCACTTGTGCTTGAATAAGGATTAAGAATCTTATATCTTCATATACATGATGCAACACATTCTGAGTGTATCAAAACACTTGATTTCAAGATCCCCAAAAATAAGAGATAAGATTGATCGGGTATTTTTGCAAAAAAAAAAACTTGCCGAAATTCAGGAAAATTGGTCTTAATATCCTTCCATATATCTCTATTCGGAAGACCTGTGAAAAAATAGAGAGAGGTTTTTGTGGATGGGTCTGTTATTGACAAAAACCTTTTGCGATTTTACAAAAATATTCTTCATATTCTAAGAAACCGCACCCAAAATTAATGACTAAAACATGAAATCATTCAATATTTTAAATATGTAAAAGGTTGTAAAGATCCATTCTAATATTCCAAACCATAATACCTGTTGCGAAACCAAGGGGTTTTTTCTTGTGGATAGACACATGATTAACAAAACCCTCTTTTGCTTTTAGAAATTCGCTTTCATCTTCTCGTAATCCGTGCCCAAAGACAATGACTAAAACAAAGAAAAACAAAATATTCAAATCTATAATTGTTTTTAGCTTCACCGATATATCTTCACGCAGTCATAATCCCAAACTTGTCGATGAGAGAAGATTATCTATGTACTCAAAAACCTTCATCTTCATACAACATTAAAATAACACATTTGCAAACATTTCCTGTACACGATCACCATATTCATTATACTCTTGCTTAATAACGTGGATCTATAGAATAAGCTAGAAGAAACCAAAATAGAACCTACAATCCAACGCTTAAGCACACATAGTATACAAATGTCTGATGGTGGCTCCATTGGCTAAATTTACTTGACATTTGATTCATTATGTTTACTATTTGACTTCATTATGTTGGCTTTTGACTTAACAGCTGGAAGCTCGAGTGTTTCATAATGCCAGTGTGTTCATATACCAGGTTGTCTTCTTTGCGTATGTGGTAATTATCCCACATCGATACGGTGGAATACTGTCTTGGAATATATGCCGAGGGTCAAAGCAAATTACTATATGTAGTAAATGTCTTGTTGACTCGTAAGAATTTATGAGTGAGCTTTGGAAATTTTTTCATTACTCTAGACGGTAAGTATGAAGGTTGCACTTTGACGTTGCCTTGAAATGACATAAATAAACTCACGAGATAAACCCTTTATTTTTTCTATTAAGACTTACCTCTCTGATAAGACAAAAACCTTTTGTTTTATATCACGCAAGTTTTAAAAAACCTTTTGTTTTATATAACCAAATTTTTCTATAAAGACTTACGTTGATTGCTAAACCATGTAAAATAGTTTTCAAATAATATTTATATTTATTTTAAAATTATTTATTCCTTTATTTTAAAATATCGAGGTTCTATACAAGTATTTGAAAAATGCAAACCAGGGATATTAAGCGAAGCAAAAGCGTGACTTCAAAATTTTATTTTTTTCTTTAAAGACTTACCTCTCGAAATAAGAGAAAAACCTTTTGTTTTATATCACCCATTTAAAAAAAAAATTGTTTTATATAACCTAATTTTTCTTTAAAGACTTACGTTGATTGCTAATGAGACAAAAAACTTTTTGTTTTTTATATATAACCCAATTTTAAAATAAATATAAGCTATAATATTTTCAAAACCATATAAAATAGTTTTCAAATAATATTTATATTTATTTTAAAATTAATTATTCCTTTATTTTAAAATATCGAGGTTTTATACAAGTATTTGGAAAATGCAAACAAGGGATATTAAGCAAAGCAAAAGTGTGACTTCAAAAAAGGGAGCCTTTCAGAGACTTTGGTTAATGAAATTTTGAATGTAAAATGGTGAGGATAAACAACAAGATTTAAAGATTTGAAATAAAGAGATCTGACTATATTCTAACTAGAACAATTGGGTTTTGGAGAAAATACTAGTGAATATTTTGGCAACGCAAATTGGGGTACGTCTTTACATGTGCGTTGCTAGAATGTACAAATTTTGATGGGGTAGATTCTGGTACAACCATATGGCTCTGGCTAGGGATGGAGTCCTCAATGCGAGGGTCCAAGAACATGAATACTGTGTTCCTTCATCCATCTTTTCTCCGAAGTATGCAAGCTACTCATTATGCCCATCTCTGAACTGACCACATCCTGCAAATCAAACTGTTCTCATTAGCTGAAAAGAACCAAACCAATGCCTTGCTTTCCATTGGGATTATGGATTCTTTCATCTTATTCAAAACATATTCAAAATATTACAACCCTACTCTTCTAACTGTAGAAAACATGTTGAAAACAATTTGTCCACACTATGCAAACTGAAACAAAATCAAACCCAAATGCTCATACATCGAACTATAATATACAGATACCTACATTAACTAGTTGATTGATCTACTTATGCATACACAAATTTCCAATACACCCATTCAACCAAATGACTAACAACAAAATTTCCATCCGCAAGTAAATGAAAGAGTGGATAAAAATTGAAATTTTTGCCAAAATAATCGTGAGCTCAGGACGCTTCTCTCCAAGCTCTTTGAGCATAGAAATACAATTTTAAAACAAACTCAATAATTCATTTCTTTAGGTCTGATAGACCAAACTTTGGTCTCAGGGGACGTTAACCATCATCATCATCATCATACTTACTTCTATGATTTACATGTACTTCGAATGTTCTAGCATTAAAATCCTCTGAAAATATTAAATCCATGTAAGTGGTCAGTGGATCTTGAAAATCATGATAAAGTTTTAGTTGATTCAGGAAACATAACTCCTTCTCCATGTGCGTGCGTCAATTTCCTTGCTCGTTGATATTTTCACTATGCATTATTGGAGACCGGGCATGAAATATACACAATCTGTCTTCATTTCCCTTGAAATTTGAAATCAAAATCTGCATATTTAAATCAAGTTCACATTTTGAATAAAAAATATCACAAATAAAATATGCTTCTTGATGTACAAAAGGTTCCAACTCAAATATGGAATCCAAATATTCTCCCATCAGTTGTTTATAATTATCCTCGCTGCCTTCCCAATATATTGTTTGAATTATTTCTATTTCAAATAAGGAGGGCATAGAATATTCTTCGCCATGTTGGTTTTCTTCCCGCAAACAAGATGCTTGACCAAACCTTGAGAAAATAAAGTCTTGAGAATCATCACAACTAAAAAAACACAGTTGATTTTTAATATCAACAGCAAGATACTGAGGAACAACAACATTCTCTGATATAAAAATATCATCATCCTCTGCAGATTTATTCTCTTGTTGATTAACATAATCATCCTCATATAATTCAGTTAGAAAATTCATAGTAAAATAACTCTTACATTCTAAACCAAAATAATTTTATGTTGCATATATGAAATCATTTTGTTGTTCCAAAAGAGAAACAAATGTGTTTTTAGATCACTCATAACTGAGAAATCTGATTCACTGATTTTAATGTTGAAGATAAGGATAAATATGAAGATGACATATCACCATTTTGAAAAGAAAAAAGACTCAGGACTGATCATTTATGTTCATATGATTCTTTTTCTTCCTCGGGATTTAACTCTATGTCCAAGATATGATCATGAAGCTTTTCACAGGCCCGTAAATAATCTTTAACCTATTTATCATTTTAAAACATTTGTTGCAAGGAAGATGCCTTCCTCTCTCTAAGATGGAGGACTAACTCAAGATGCTAATGAGTTGATGCACAATATAACATGGCAATTTTTTCCGAGGGTCTGATCTCCATAGGCATGTTGACATAAAAGCTTTGAAACCACCTCCAATTAAGCTTAGTAATAGGTTCATCATTCTTCCTCTTCAAAGAATAAAATTTGAAAAGAAATTGATCATAAGACTTACTCTTACTCCAATACCTTGATAATACATCGTGTAAATCTCTCCATGATCCAATTGGATTAGCCTTTAAACTTCGAAACCAGAACCCAACATATCCATCTAAAGACTTGAAAAGTATCCTCATGACAATATCCTCGTGTACAATCTCAAAATTTTCAATGAGAATATAAAAGTATTCCAAGTGATTTTTTTTGTTGTGACATGATCTTCTCTAGTAAACAAAGGAAAACATTTTAAAAAATTTGGAGGGTAAGGATGAAAAGTAGATGACAAACTTAATGCTTTAAAACACTTCTCTATAATTTTTTATTGAACATTAGTGGGATGAAAGTAAGGTTCAATAGGCTTCTTGCAAGCTTCAACAGTAATGGTAGAAGGTAATGGATCAACTTTAATTTTTATAAGATGACAAGGATGATCATGTTCACGAGATATGGTTATATGTACTTCATAGTTTACATGTGTTTCATTTGAAGGAATAGAGTCAACATCTATAATGCAAGGAGAATCCAAACTTTCTTCTTTCAAAGAGATATATGAAGGTTTATGATCATCAGAATAGACAAAGCAAAGAATGATTATTTTGACATGCAATGGGAAAGACAGGAAAGAGATAATGAATAAGAACAATAGTTCTTGGAGGAAACTAACAAGTTAATACATGGTCTTTCCATTTAGATTCTTCATTTCTTTGTTAGTAAAATTATTCTTATAATGGAGCCTTATAAATGTGGAGTCGTCTGGTGAAATATTTGTAGTCAAAATTGTTTCCACTTCTTGTTCACCATCAAGAAGAGGATCTAATCTATATCAGAACCTCGGGGAAGATGACTTCGTTCCTCTATTCCCTGGAAATGGCACGAGAAGATGTTTGTGCTAAAAGATGCATTTCAACTAAAGAATGGCCATGGCTATTACATCCTGGATTTGAATCATTGGAGTGAGTTTGGTTAGTGGATCAATAAGAATGAATTAGGAAAGAGAAGGAAGAAAACTAATTGTAGATCAGTGATACCATTTGTTACGGAGAAACATTCCTATGGCTTGGGGTACCACAACAGACAGAGTAACCACAGAAATCAATCCTTTCCCATATGCAAGAGAAACCAAATATCTAACACTAAAGGATCTCTAAACATACCTTATCCCTGACGTTTGATGTAGATCCCCATTGAGCTTTTCCACTCTCGCTTGTATTAGCAATTTTCTCTCTCAACATTCAGCAAACAAGACAAGCATTCTATATGATGGTGTTAGACCTACTCTAGAATATATAATCAATAACATATAAGCATTTAAAAGAATCCATGGATTTGATACTCATTTAAATACACATTATTGGACAGGAAAAGATATTTCGATTAATATAAAACAGAGATTACAATAGTGACAACCTCTGTCGGCACGTTTGCAAATCGGAGAAACTGAGTCCTCCACCACTTCAATCCTCCATCTCTTGAGAGCAAGCTCACAAGCAAAGGAAAGCTTGAAAAGAACACAAAGTGCTCCAAGGGCCAAAGGGATGCAGACTCAAGTATAAGCTCCAGCAGCAATGGACTATAGTTTTCTTGCTCTTCAATTCCTCCCCTTTCAATGTATCCAAAGGGTTCCTTATATAGTGCTTTAATGGGGTAATGGAAGGTCAAATTCGAGCGATCTCAAGGCATATGGAAATCGAAGAGACAAGTGACTTGGATCCACATCAAGGAAAACTCCAAAACTATTTGGCCTTTTTCACACATCCCGATGTATGCAGGTTTGAGGGTCAAATCCGTGTATATACGCGAGAATAGGTTTAAAAGTTGTGTATAGAAAATAAGGCATGTTTTTAGGGATGAACTTGGAAACAACAAAGGTACACAAATGGTCCATGGGGTCCAAAGAGTCTGTAGAGGGACATGGAAGGCCATAAAGGTGTGATCCACCATGTGTGGTAAAATCAACCGTAACACCATTGAGCATGGAGTTAAGTAATACCCTCTAGATCGAAGGAAATTGAACTGTGTATCAGGAATAAAGGTTGTATGATGGTGGGGATAGAAGGATGGAGAGTGTAATAGAAGTAATAATTTCCATGGAACAAGGATACTCTCTGTAAAATGGTTTATAAAGGAATTTTAATGAATAACATGAATACTAGGAAATCAGTATAAACCATTTACAACTCAAGAAACTCTTATTTATAGGAAACCATTGATCCTCAATATTTAAATTCATTCAAGCAAGATGAAAGATGCTAAAATAGAGAAGAAAGAATTCAGAATCTAATAAAACAATTCTCGGTAAAATTCAATTTCATAAATTAGTACATAAATAAATTCCCTCAAGCTTACAATGACAACATACAACTTTCTCCTTCTGCTACAAACTCACAAATTCCTTGATAGAACCCCATTTACCTTTCTAATGATAAAATATATAGATTTTTCAATAAAATAGCTATTGCAATCCTTTGGGATGAAAGTAAGGTTCAATAGGCTAATTGCAAGCTTCAACAGTAATGGTAGAAGGTAATGGATCAAATTTAATTTTTATAAGATGACAAGGATGATCAGGTTCAAGAGATATGGTTATATGTACTCCATAGTTTACATGTGTTTTGTATGAAGGAATAGAGTCAACATCTATAATGCAAGGAGAATCCAAACTTTCTTCTTTCAAAGAGAGATATGAAGGTTTATGATCATTAGAATAGACAAAGCAAATAATGATTCTTTTGACATGCAATGGGAAAGACAGGAAAGAGATAATGAATAAGAACAAGAGTTCTTGGAGGAAACTAACAAGTTAATACATGGTCTTTCCATTTAGAATCTTCATTTCTTTGTTATTAAAATTATTCTTATAGTGGAGCCTTATAAATGTGGAGTCGTCTGGTGAAATATTTGTAGTCAAACTTGTGTCCACCTCTTGTTCACCATCAAGAAGAGGATATAATCTATACCAGAACCTTAGGGAAGATGACTTCATTCTTTCATTCCCTGGAAATGGCACGAGAAGAGGTTTGTGCTAAAAGATGCATTTCGACTAAATAATGACCATGGCTATTACATCCTAGATTTGAATCATTGGATTGAGTTTGGTAAGTGGATCAACAAGAATGAATTAGAAATGAGAAGGAAGAAAACTAATTGTAGATCAATGATACCATTGAGCATGGAGTTAAGTAATACCCTCAAGATTGAAGGAAATTGAACTTCATATTAGACATAAAGGTTGTATGATGGCGGGGATAGAAGGATGGACACTGTAATAAAAGTAAGAATGTTCGTGGAACAAGGATACTCTTTGTAAAATGGTTTATAAAGGAATTTTAATGAATAACATGAATACTAGGAAATCATTGTAAACCACTTACAACTCAAGAAACTCTTATTTATAGGAAACCATTGATCCTCAATATTTAAATTTCATTTAAGCAAGATGAAAAATGCTAAAATAGAGAAGAAAGAATTCAGAATCTAATAAAACAATTCTCAGTAAAACTCAATATCATAAATTATTACATAAATAAATTCCCTCAAGCTTACAATGACAACATACAACTTTTTGCTTCTGCTACAAACTCACAACTTCCTGGATAGAACCCCATTTACCTTGCTAATGATAAAATATATAGATGTTTCAATAAAATAGCCATTGCAATCCTTTAGGAGTGAACTATATCCATAATATAAAGAAATCAAGGAAGATCATTCGAAATGATGATTATTTGGCATAAAAATTGGCAAGTGAAACTCTAAATCTGGAACAAATCTATCAAATATGCTGCTACATCCTGGATCATGCAAATAGGTATAAAAAATCACCACTTATGCATGAATAAGGAATAAGAATCTTATATCTTGATATATATGATGCAACAAATCATGAAAGTATCAAAACACTTGATTTCAAGATCCTCGAAAAATAGGAGATAAGACTAATCAAGCATTTTTGCAAAAAAAACATTTGGCGAAATTCAGAAAAATGGGTTTGAAATATCCCTCCATATCTCTCGACTCGGGAAACATGTGAAAAAATACAGAGAGTTGTTTGTGTATGGGTTTGTTATTGACAAAAACCTCTTGTGGTTTTAAAAAATATTCTTCATATTCTTGGAAACCGCACCCAAAATTTATAACTAAAACAAAAAATCATTCAATATTTTAAATATGAAAAAAAAGGTTGTAAGGATGCATTCTAATAATCCAAACCATGAAACCTATTGGGAAGCTAAGGGATTTTTTTGTGAATATACCCATGATTAACAAAACCCTCTTTTGGTTTTCAGAAATTCGCTTCCATCTTCTCGTCATATGTGCCCAAAGACAATGACTAAAACATAGAAAAATAGAGTATTCAACATTATAATTGTTTTTAACTTTACCAATATATCTTCACCCAATCATAATCCCAATCTTGTCGATGAGAGAAGATTATCTATGTATTAAAAACCCTTCATCTTCATACAACATTAAAATAACACACTTACAAACATTTCTTGTACACGATGAAAGGACCATATTCATTATACTCTTGCTTAATAACCTGGATCTATTGGAATATGCTAGAGGAAACCAAAATAGAACATATAATCCAACGTTTAAGCACATAGTATACAAATGTCTCACTGTGGCTCCACTAGCTAAATTTAATTGACATTTGATTCATTCTGTTTACTATTTCACTCCACTATGTCGGATTTTGACTTAACAAGTGGAACCTTGAGTGTTTCATCATGCCACCATTTTCATTTATGAGGTTGTATTCATTTTGTGTGTGTGGTAATTATTCCACATGGATAAGGTGGAATATTTTGTTGGAATTCATATATGTTGATGGTCAAGAGTCTTCTCGACGCATCGTACATGGCTTGTGGACTCATAGGATTTCATGAGTGATCTTTGGCAGTTGTTTTATGAAGGTTGGGAACTGAACTTGCCTTCAAATGACATAAATAAACTCATTAGACAAACCCTTTATTTTTTCTTTAAAGACTTACGTGGATTTCTAATAACACAAAAATCTTTTGTATTATATAACCCAATTTTAAAATAAATATAAACTATAATATTTTCAAAACTATATAAAATAGTTTTAAAATAATATTTATTTTTATTTTAAAATTAATTATTCCTTTATTTTAAAATATTTATGTTCTATAGAAGTATTTGGAAAATGAAAACAAGGGATATTAAGCGAAGCAAAAACGTGACTTCAAAAATTGGAGCCTCTGAGAGACTTTCGCTATTGAAATTTTGAATACCAAACGGTGAGTAGTAAACCACACGATTTAAAGATTTGAAATAAAGAGATATGACTAGGTTAACTAAAACAATTGGGATTTGGAAAAAATACTAGTGAACATTCTGGCAACAAAAATCAATGTACCTCTTTACATGTGCACTGCCAGAATGTATAAATTTTGATGGGGTAGATTTTGGTACAACCATCTGGCTCCGGATGGGGATGGAGTCCTCAATGTGAGTCTACAAGAACATGAATACCACGTTCCTTAATCCATCTTGTCTCAAAGGTCTGCAAGCAAGTCATTATGCCCATATCTGAGCTGGCCACATCCTGTGAATCAAACTGTTCTCTTTAGCTAAAAAGAACCAAACCAATGCCTTTATTTCCATTGGGATTATGAATTCTTTCATCTTATTCAAAACATATTCCAAATATCACAACCCTACTCTTCTAATTGTCGAAAACAAGCTGAAAGCACATTGTTGAAAACAATCTATCCACAATATGCAAACTGAAACAAACTTAGACCCAGATGCTCATACATTGAGCTTATTTATATACAGATACCTACATTAACCAGCTGATTGATTTGCTTATGTATACACAAATTTCCAATATACCCATTCAACCAAATGAGTAACAACAAAATTTCACATCTGCAAGTAAATGAAAGAGTGGATAAAAATTGATATTTTTGCAACAGGAATTTAATATGCAACATATACTTAATGCTATGATTTACCTATTCTTCAAATGTTCTAGCATTAAAATCCTTTGAAAATATTAAATCCATGTATGTGGCCAGTGGATCTTGAAAATTATGACAAAATTCTAGTTGATTCAGGAAGCCTAAATGTTTCTCTAGCGGCGTCAATTTCCTTACTGTATGGTTGATCTTTTCACTATGCACTATTGGAGATGGAGCATGAAATATACACAACCTGTCTTCATTTCCCTTGAAATGTGAAATCAAAATATACACATTAAAATCAAGTTTTTATTTCCAATAACAACTGTCAAAAATAGAATATGACTCTCGATGTACAAAAGGTTTCATCTCAGGTATGTAATCCAAATATTCCCCCATTAGTTGTTTATAATTATCCACGCTTCCTTCACAATATATTGTTTGAATTTTTTCTATCTCAAATAAGGAGGGAAGAGAATATTCTTCGCCATGTTGGTTTTCTTCGTGCAAACAAGATTCTTGACCAGAACTTGATAAAATAAAGTCCTGGAAATCATCACAAGTAAAAAAAGACAGTTTATTTTTAATATCAACAACAAGATGCCGAGGAAGAACAACATTCTCTAATATAAAAATATCATCATCGTCTATAGATTTATTCTTTTACTGATTAATATAATCATCCTCATATAAATAAATTAGAAAACTCAGAGTAAAACAACTCTTACATTCTAAACCAAAAGAATTTTATGTTGCATATATGAAGTCATTTTACTGTTCCAAAAGAGAAACAAATGCGTTTTTAGATTACTGATAATAGAGAAATATAGCTTACTGATTTTAATGGTGAAGATAAGGATAAATCCCAAGATGGCATATTATCATTTTGAAAATAACAAAGACTCGAGACTGATCCTTGATGTTCATATGATTCTTTTGGTTCCTCGACATTTAATTCTACATCCAAGATCTGATCATGAAGCTTTTCACATGCCTGCAAATTGTCTTCAACCTCTTTGGCATTTTAAAACATTTGTTTCAAGGAAGATTCCTTCCTCTATCTGGTATGGAGGACTAACTCAAGATGATAATGAGTTGATGCATAATATAACATGGCAAGTTTTTCCGAGGGTCTGATCTATGTAGGAATGCTGACATAAAATATTTGAAACCTCCAATTAAAATTAGTAATAGGTTCATCATTCTCCCTTTTCAAAGAATAAAATTTGGAAAATAAATGATCATAAGACTTATTCTTACTCCAATACCTTTATAATACATCATTTAAATCTCCCATGATCCAATTGAATTAGTCTTTAAACTTCGAAACCAGAACCCAACATCTACAGCTAAAGACTTGAAAAGTATCATGATGACAATATCCTCCTGTACAATCTCAAAATTGTCAATGAAATTATAAAAGTGTTCCAAGTGCTATTTTTATTGTGACATGATCTTCTCCAGTAAACATAGGAAGATATTTAAAAAACTTGGGAGAGTAAGGATGAAAAGTAGATGACAACCTTAATGCTTTAAAACATTTCTCTCTAATTTTTTATGTAACATCAGTGGGGTGAAAGTAAGGTTCAATAGGATGATAACAAGGTTCAACATTGATGGTAGAAGGTAATGGATAAACTTTATTATCTATAAAAATACAAGGATGATCAGGTTCAGGAGATATGGTTATATGTATTTCATCTTTTGCATGTGTTTCAGATGAAGGAATAGAGTCAACATATATAATGCAAGGAATAGAGACAACATATTATCCAAACTTTCTTCTTTCAAATAGAGATATGAAGGTTTATGATCATCATAATAGAAAAAGAAAATATAGATTATTTTAACGTGCAATGGGAAATACAAAAAAAAGCTAATGAATAATAAAAAGAGTTCAAATAGGAAACTAACAAGTTGATATGTGGTCATTCCATTTAGCTTCTTCATTTCTTTGTTAGCAAATTCTTCTTCTAGTGCATCCTTATAAATGTGGAGTTGTTGGGTGAATGATTTGCAATCAAAATTGTTCCCGCATCTTGTTCACCATAAATAATAGGTGTGAGAATTGATTCACACTAGGATCTAGGAGCCAAGGAGATTCTCACAATTTGATATTACACACAAATTATGCGCAAAATTGCAGAAAGAGTGAAAATAGCATACACAAATGTAGTCAATAAACCATATTATTATGATTTTCCAAGATGTAAATATGTCTATATCAGGTTTATATTATATTAGGGAGAAATATTTATCCTTTGGAGGCCATCTGGATGCATACATGTGTCAAATTATGATTTGACCCTCAAACCCCCCTAAGTGGACCAATCAGCTTCCTAATCATTCCAAGTGGTCACGAATGCAAATGTGAACATGGGTGAGGCATGTTGGATCATAAATGAAGGCTTTTTAGGTGTGGTTGATCACATGGGTGAGTAGGAGCGACTCTAGGAGGAAATAAATGACCAAGGAAGGCCAAAAATCACTGCAAACATGCATTAGTGCCAGGGTAATTTTTAGGGGTGAAATTTCACCAATTGGTTATTCTTTCGGTTTTTTTCAAAAAATAAATTCTCTATTTGGTCCTTTTTAGTATTTAATATCTCCTATATTTACATAAAATATGTTTTTGTATCATAATATTCGCCAAAATTTACACATTTTAGTGTTAATTTTATGTTTCATATTTAATATTTGAGTACCTATCTTATAAACATGTTTTTTTCAATCCAAAACAATCACATAGAATACTATACTCAATTATAATATTAGAATCCTTAAAAAATACCTTGCTTAACGCCCAAGGTCAAACATATTCCCTGAATATAGGGATGGGGGAACACACCAAGGATGTTATGTCATTAATAAGGGTGCTTGTCAGTCCACATGATCAAATTTTAGTGCCTCAACTATCAGAATGATCAACCTAGAGCACCTCAACTATCAGTAAATGATCAATATAGCCTATGTATAGACCATAGAACATAGCATAGAAACAAATGAAATGTATCCTAGGTATATTATCATGGTACTAAGGTGGATTATTGCTTTAACACCCCCCCCCCCCCCCCACCCCTAAGCCTAACTTAGTACAACTTATACCAAAATATTATGGAGACATTGTGAACTAAGGCTCAAGTCACCTCACACAACATAAATTTTATTAGTCCATGTAAAACAAGGTAAGGAGGAAAACCACATGGGAACAAAACCTCCCCTAAAAAATGGACATGGAGAAAAATCTAAAATTGAATGACAACCATCACGATGCATCAACCACTCCAATAAGGGATCTCAGATAGGTGAATGTCTTCTCTGTGAAGCTCTTGGTGAAAATATCAACAATTTTCTCTATAGATGTGCAATACTGGAAGGCTATCACCTGATCATGCACCAAGCTTCAGATGTAGGGAATGTGTATCTTAGTGTGTTTGGTCCTCTATCTCTACATTGGATTAGTGGAAATATTGATTTCACTTTGATTGTCACATGAAATGACTGTGGGTGAATCAAATGGAAATCCAAGTTCCCAAAGATTACCTTGCAACCACACACATTTCGTAGTTGTGTTCACTGCTCCTCTATACTCGGTCTCAGATGAAGAGACGGATATGGTGTGTTGTTTCTTACTTGAGCAGCATATAGGACCATGTGCAAGCATGAAGACATAGCCTGAAGTGGACTTTCTGTCAATGTGATATCCATCCCAATCGGAATCAATAAATCCAACTAGATTTAGTGGAGAACCAAAAACATAGTGTACCTTGAAGTGTCTGGTTCCTTGCACATAGTGCAATATCTTCTTGGCATCCTTCTAATGGACATCAAGAGGCTACTGCATATATCTAGCAACAACACCTACAACATATTCCAAATCTTGTTAGGAGTGTGTAAGATACAATAGACTCCCAACTAATTGTCTGTACAACGAGCTATCCACCAATGGAGATGCACCAAATTCACCTAGTTTTTGGATGATCTTTATCCCTACTTAATATTTCTCAATTCCCAATCCAATAAATTTCCTCAACAATCCAAAGTCCGGCATGGAGAATTGATTCTGCAAGGAAGATTTAATTGATCAAATTTCTTTAGTGAAGCTACCTGTAATCAAAATATCATCAACATACAGCACTATGACCTACAATAAGCTACCAAAATTATTCAAATACACATTAGGATCAAATTTACATCTTTCAAAGCCAAGCGAAAGCAGAAAATTGTCCATCTTGGCATACCAAGCCTTGGGGGCTTGCTTGAGGACATAGAGAAACTTATTTAACCTGCATACAATTGATGGATCCTCAATGAAACCTTCAAGTTTCTGCATATAGATATCCTCTTGAATTTAAACATAAATAAATGCACTCTTCAAATCCATGTGGTGAACCTTCCAGCACTTAGATGCAACACTGGCTAAAACTAGCTTGATAGAGTCCATCTACGCAACTGGTGCAAATGTGTTTGTATAGTCCACTTAGTGGGATTGAGAGAAGCCTTTTTCAACTAACCTATCCTTATACTTTATATATTAACTATCAGCATCCACTTTGGTCCTATAGACCCACTTGCATTTCACTAGTTTCCTCTTGGAGGGAAAGGGAACCAATTCCCAAGTCTCATTGTCTTTTAATGAATTGAACTCTTCTTGCATGGTTGTTTTCCATATTGGGTCAAGTGATGCCTCCTAATATGTTTGAGGATCATATTTAACCATAATGAAGAATCTCTCAACAAGATTAAGTTCACAAGTAGAATAGGCATTGTGGAATTGAGATATAGTCTTCCTAGAATCTAGTGGATCACCAGCTAGATCCCCAACTTCTTCAATGGATTTCTCAGCCCAATTTTTCTGAATGGGTGTGCCATGATATAAATGCATGTAAACATCATCAGCACCAATATCATAATCATAAAAATAAGAAAAGGATTCATCACTTACATCATCATGGAGTGGAGGATGTGAGCATTCCCCGTGAGTTAGTTCGATCTCTTGGATGAGGTCTTCTTCGAGCTAAACACAATTTTTAATGAATGTATTCTAAGATGAAGGATCAAAGAGTTTGTAGCCCTTTTCATCTTCAACATATCCAACCATGATGGACTCCTTGCTTTGAGGTTGCAAGTCGTTTCTCTTCTTTGGAGGAATCCTATCCCAAGCCTTTTAGCCAAAGACCCTCAAATGATAAACACTTGGCTTGTGACCACTCCAATCCTCATATGGTTTTTTTCCATCCAAATCTTTGTGAGGGGATCTTTTTTGTATGTATACATCATATTTAATGGATTCAACTGATAGCTTAGGATTCAAATCCTTTTCTTCCAACATATAGGTTTCCATCTCCTTGAGATCCCTCTTCTTGCGATCTGCAACACCATTTTGTTGTGGTGTGTAGGGAACCGAATGTTGCATTTAGATTCTAGATTCTTCAAAAAGATGATGAAAAATATTGTTCACATACTCCTTTCCATTTTCAATCCTAAGGACCTTGATATTGTTCTCACATGCATTCTCAACCAGGGATTTCCAAACTTTGAGAGTCTCAAATACTTCAGATTCTAGTTTGAGGAAATATACCCATCAATTCCTTGAGAAGTCATCTATGAAAGTCAATACATACCTTTCCACCATGATTTCTTTGCTCAATTCCTATAGGTACCTGTAGTTGTGATGGCCATATATCTCATGCCATAACTCTCTTGTCTCATTGGCATGTGACAATAGTTCATTCCCTTGGAAGTAGGGGAGGAAGTGGGAGAATTTGTACATCCTTGAATTATGATCAATAAACCTCAATTCCACATCTTTTCCTATAGATATTTCTTCTATCTCCACTGCTTCTGGAGTAAATGTTACTCTCTTGGCTTCACCGGTGTGTGTCATTTGATACATTGAGAGTAGGTTCGCTTCTATATTAGGTACAAACAACACATTGTTGAAGTACCCATCTTCCACAGGGACTTCACTTAGTGAACATATCACATAGCACATGCGATCGTGGGATATTAAAGGATACCCTTAATTTCCAGAGATATTGACCCAAACTCTTGTTGTTGAAAACCCCTACCAATACTTAAAACCTCCTCCCCGCCCCTTTTTATACCTCAAACCTTATAATCCTTTCAATCCCTTTGGCTTGGATCTATGAATCATCACCCATCAGAATGGATGGACCACTGTAAGGATACAGGGTTGAGAAGGAATATTGCATGGAGTCCATATTCCTAGAAGCTTCTGAATCTATAATGAATGAAGAAGAGCCTGAAGAACCTGCAACCAAAGCATGGCACCTCTCTTTGTTGTTTGATCCTGAAGCACCATCTTTCTTCCTTGCATCTTCAGGCAAGAGGATGGTGTTTTTCTCAAGCAGCTGCACCATCATGTCTATGGTATTTTTCATGCATGCACTCTCTGGATGCCACCCCTTGTGACAATAAGTGCATTTATTCTTCTCTTTCTTATTATTGTCCTTGTCCTTGGTAGGATTTGAACCTCCATATGGAGATTTTGGTTTCTCGAACAACTTCTTCTCTTGCTGCTTTGAATCTTTGGATTTATTCTTTCCAGTGGACAGATTCAAAACTCTTGTAGCAAGGGCTTGATCCTTACTAGATTTTATGGTACCCATTTGCACTAGCTTTTTTTTCTCTTGAGTTAGTGACTCCATGAAGTTAGCCACTGAAGGCATTCACCAGTTTCAAACTGTGAGCTTGCTAGATTGGAATGTTGACACAAACACTGAGTACTCTTTCCCTAGATTCGAAAGTATGGACAATATGAGCTGCTCTTATTTCTTCTCTATGCCACACTATTTGAGCTGAAGCACAAACGATTTGAATTTGGTGAAGAAGTCTTGGATTGTATCAAAGTGAGATGGAATCAGTGAGATTAGCTCATTTTCGAGATGATGACCTCTCATCTTAGTAGTGTTCCTGAACAATTCCCTAATCTTGAGCCATACTTTGTTGGGAGTTGTCAGACTGTGTACATGGAAGAGCAAGTCTCTCGAAATGTTGATCCAAATCATTCCAAATGATTCATCAAGCTTGTTGAAGTACTTTGATTTCTCCACATCAGAGTTGGGTTCGAATTTAGTCCCCATGGTGACTCTGTACAAGGCTTTCAACCTGATTCTGCTCCATTTCTTCTTGCGCACTGGGTGATAAACTATTGATTGTACCTATAATGCAAACACTCGAATTTACACGAAAAATCCTTCAAACAACAACTCCAACACTATGGATTTGATTTGCAGCTCCAAATAGGTATTATACCATGTCAGAATTGATTCACAGTAGGATCTAGGAGCAAAGGATATTCTCACAATTCGATATTATACACAAATTATGCACAGAAGAGAAGAAAGAGTGCAAATAGCATACATAAATGTAGTCAATAACTGTACAACATGTAAATATGTCTAGCTTAGGTTTATATTACATTAGGGAGAAATAGTTATCCTTTGGAGGCCATTTGGATCAAACTATGATTTGACCCTCAAACCTCCCTAGGTGGACCAATAAGCTTCCAAATCATCCCAAACGGTAACGAATGCAAGTGCGAACATGGACGAGGCATGTTGGATCATAAATGAAGACATGGTAGGTTTGGGTAAGCACATGGGTGAGTGGGAGTGACTCTAGGAGGCAATAAATTCCCAAGGAAAGCAAAAAACCACCACAAACTTGCACTAGTGCACAAGGTCAAACATATCCCCTGAATCTAGGGATGGGGGAATGCACCAAGGATGATATGTTATTAATGAGGGCTCATGTCAGTCCAAATGATCATAGTGGAGTGCCTCAACTTCAGAATGATCAACCTAGAGCACCTCAACTATCAAGAAATGATCAATGTAGCCTAAGTCTAGGGATAATTTTAGGGTCGAATTTTAGCCCAGTGGGCTATTTTTTCATGTTTTACTCCCAAAAAAGATTCGCCATTTTACATTTTTTGAAGCCCTGTTTTGCCCAATTTTGATGGGGTAAACTTTTTTCACCCTAAAAATCGCCAAATTATTATATAAAATATATAAAATACTTGGAAATTAAAATATTTTTTGAAAAATATCACCAATCATTTTATAGTTGGAGTTTTAAGAATTGGTAATATTTGCCAACATTTATACACTTTTAAATAAGTATGGTTCCTTAAAATCATCCTTTCCTAAGTCTAGATCATAGAACATAGCATAGAAGAAAATGAAATGTATCCTAGGTATATGATCCTAGTAGTAAGGTGCATTATTTCTCTAAAAATAGGATCTAGTCTATATCAGAACGTCGGGGAAGATGACTTCGTTCCTTCTTTCCTCGACAATGGAGCCAGAAGATGTTTGTGCTAAAAGATGCACTTTGACTATAGAAAGGGCATGGCTAGCACATCTTAGATTTGAATGATTGGATTGATTTTGGTAAGTGGATCAACAAGAATGAATGAGAAAGGATAAGGAAGCAAACTAACTGTAGACCAGTGATACCATTGGGCATGTTGTTAAGTAATACCCTATAGATAGAGGGAAATTGAACTACATATTAGACATAAAGGTTGTATGGTGGTGTATGGAAGTATGGACAATGTAACCAAAGGAAGAATGTCCATGGAACATGGATACTCTCTGTAAAATGGATTATAAAGGAACTTGAACAAATAACATGAATACTATGCAATCATCGTAAATCATTTATAGCTCAAGAATTTCTTGTTCATAGGAAACCATTGATCCTAAATATTAACAATGCATTTAAGCAAGATGAAAAATGCTAAAATAGAGAAGAAAGAATTCACAACCTAATAAAACAATTCTCAGGAATCTTGAATATCAGAAATGAATACATAAATAAATGCCCTTAGGATTACAATGACAATATACAACTTTTTTCTTCTCCTACAAATTTATAGCCTCCCGGCTGGAATCTCATTTACCTTGATAATATATATATATATATATATATATATATATTCAATAAAATAGCTATTGCAATCCTTTAGGAGTGAAATCTATCAATAATATCAAGAAATCAAGGAAACTAATTCGAATTGTTGATTATCCTCATAAAAATTGGCAACTGAAACTCTAAATTTGGAACAAATTAGTGTCAAATATGCTGCTACATCGTAGGTCATGGAAATAGGTATCGGAAATCACCACATTTTCTTGAGTAAGGAATAAGAATCCTATCTCTACATATATACGCTTCAACAAATCCTCAAAGTATCCAAACACTTGATTTCAATATCCCCAAAAAATAGGAGATAAGATTGATCAGGCCGCTTTTTGCAAGAAAACACTTGGTCAAATTCGGAAAAATGGGTATAAAAAATCCCTCCATATCTCTCGATCTGGGATACTTGTGAAAACATTGAGAGATATTTTGTGGAGGGAACTATTATTGACAAAAATCTCTTGTGTTTTTATTAAAATATTCTTCATATTCTCTAAAACCATGCCCAAAATTTATGACTAAAACAGAAAATCATTCAATATTTTAAATCTGAAAAAAAAAGTTGTAAAGGTCCATTCTAATATTCTGAACCAATGCAGTTGTTGCGAAACTAAGAAAGTTTTTTATGAATAGGCCAATGCTTAACAAAAACCTCTTTTGGTTTTCAGAAATTCATTTCCATATCCTTGTAATATGCAGCCAAAGACCATGACTAAAACAAAGAAAAACATAGTATTCAAATTTATAATTATTTTTAGCTTCACCAATATATCTTCACCTAGCCATTATCCCAAGGTCGTCGATGAGAGAAGTTTCTCAATGTACTATAAAACCATTCATCTTCATACAACATTAAAGTAACAACACACTTGCAAACATTTCATGTACACGATGAAATGACTATATTCATTATACTTTTTCTTAATAGCCTCGGATCTATTGGAATATGCTAGAAGAAACCAAAATAGAACCTCCAATCCAAAGATTAAGCAAATAGTATACAAATAAATGATTGTGGCTCCACTCGTGAAATTTACTTGACGTTTGATTATTTACGTTTACCATTTGACTGCTTTCGTCGTCTTCACTTTGCATATATCCAACATGGATAAGGTAGAATATTTTATTGCCATTCACATATGCTAATGGTCAAGAATCTTCTCTATGCGTAGTGCATGGATTGTGGACTCGTAGGCTTTCCTGAGTGAGCATTGGCACTTGTTTGATGACTCTAAGCGATAAGTATGAAGGAATGGCTTTAAAAACCTTTTGTTTTATATAATCCATATTTAAAATAAATATAAAGTATAATAGTTTAAAAACTATATAAAATAAATAAATATAAACTATAATCTTTTAAAAACTATATAAAATTGTTTTAAAATAATATTTATATTTATTTTAAAATTAATATTTCTTGCTTTAAATAATATTTAGGTTCTACAAGGGTATTTGGCAAATGTAAACAAAGGATATTAAGTAAAGTAAAAGAGTGTTTTCAAAAATTGGAGACTTGAGAGGCTTTGGCTAATGAAATTTTGAATTTCAAAAAGTGAGGATAAACCAAAAGATTTAAATATTTGAAATAAATAGATTTGACAAGGATGACTAGAACACTTGGGATTTGAAGAATAATATTTAGGTGTGATAAGAGTATTTGGAAAATGCAAACAATGGATATTAAGTGAAGCAAAAGGGTGACTTCAAAAATTGGAGACTCTAAGAGACTTTGGCTAATGAGATTTGGAATTTCAAAAGGTGAGGATAAACCAAAAGATTTAAATGTTTGAACTAAAGATATTTGACCAGGCTGACTAGAACACTTGGGATTTGAAGAAAATAGTTTATTAACATGCTGTCAATGGAAATTAGGATACCTCTTTACATGTGCGTTGCTGAAATGTACAAATTTTGATGGGGGTAGATTCTGATACCAACACTCATGATATTTCCTTTGCGTGGAGGATTGAAGTGGTGAGGGGCCAGGTAGAGGAACTTAGTTTCTTGGTTCCGATGAGTTTCCAACATAAGTTGTCACTTTGTACTTTTGTTATTCATATCAATAGAAATACTCTTAACTCATCCAAATTCATGCACAAATGTTTATATTAATTTCCATGGGTATATTTTCTTTATACATTTCATATCTCTATTACTTGCTTGGATTCATTTGTTGTTGAAGACAAGTTGTAGGTGACAAGCATTGCAACAAAAGGTTAACAATGGTATTCTTCGAACATTCGGTTGAGGTATGGGCCCTATCCTTTATTGTTAGCATTTTACATTAATATGGCATATTTGAGATTAGAATTGATTTTTGGTGTCACTCCGTCTGTTGTGGTCTATCCCAAGCCATCGGAATATTTTCTCTATAACAAGAATTAGAGACATATTTCTCTTTTTCTTTAATAACCACAAGTACAAAAGACTTACTACCATTTATAAGTCTAATCATCCGTCCTACACTTACTAAAGAAAGATTGCTCTTCATTTGGTGAGATCTAATAATGTATTCAACCTTGTCCTTGAAAATGTGATACTTACTTTCTTCATGATAAAATATAGCTTTTATATCATAAATATATGACCTACCAAATATTTTTCCTCATATATCAATCGTAACAACATCTAATACAATCTCATTAGTGACTTTGGAAGTAATTGGAAACTCAAATGTGCATTGTCTAGTTACTTGCAATTTAGTGTCCTTTTTTACCCAACTAAAATGGTAAGGTTTCTTATGAGACTTAGTCTTTAATCCCAACTTCTTAACAATATATTCAAAAATAAAATTAACTTGATACCCACTATTAAAGAAAGTATCTACCTTTGTATGCTTCACTATGACCCTTATATTTAAAAAAACTCATTCCATTGCTTATCATCATTTTCAAACTTAGGAGATTAAATACAAGAACTTGAGCTAGAAGTTGATACACCTTTACTTCCCATTGTAGTGATCCTTGTCTCATATTCGTAATTGGACCCAAGTTCTTGTTGCGCTGTAGCATCAATAAGTTGCTTCTGTTTGTTTTGGAACTTCTTCGGTAGTAACTCAAGATGCAACCTCCAACACTTAACCTCCACATGCCCTTTCTTACCACAGTGAGGACATGTAGGCTTTCAAACCTCTTTCTTTACTGTAACTATTTTCTTACACTTATTTTTTCCTTTCGACTGCTTCTCGAACATAAGTGGCTTCTTGTAGACATTCTCCGTACTTATTTTTTCTAAAGTAGAATCTGGATTCAAGACGAGTAGGTTGTAGTGACACTTTGTCAATATTCGTTTGGTTAAACATTAAATTAATATGGTGAATATAAGAATTCAAACCACCAATGTACTTAAGAATATTTTCACACAGTGTGTAATGGAATTTCCAATGCTAATGCTTTCTTCTTAACTTTTTGTGTAAAATCTTGAAACTTTTTCCCTTTCAATTGTCTTATATGTAATCATTCAATAATGGTTGTTTGATTATATGCAAAAGGATAGAATTGATTTCTTAATGCAGAAACAAATTCAACCCAAGAATAGACAATCTTACCATATCATTTTAAATCTTCTTGGGTTCGACTCTCCTACCATATTAAAGATGTACTGCCCATGCAGAGAGTACCCAACTGAATATTTGTAGTGTATTATTTGATTTTATGTACCATACAGTAAAATTTTATCTTTTCAGCCAATTTTTCCAAACTTTTTGCATTTAAATCTCCATCATAAATAGGCAAATCGAACTTAACATAAAATTTAAGTAATGGCATATCATGAGAATGAACAGTTTTTTTACAATGCTTATTCTTGGAAGAGTATTCAATAGCATCATCATCGTCATCATCATCATCATCAGATGATGATGATGATGAAGGTTCCGAAGATCCACCACCTTCCCCTCCTCCTCCATCATGTACTAAAGATTCACCTTCTTCATCATTTCAAACTCTTTGATATAAGTCTTTCAATATCTCCTTCATTGAATGGTGTGGATCCATAACTTCCTCGACGTTCATGGGAGGTCTCTTTCCCTCCTTTCTCAAAAATTCTATCTCACGTCTACAAAATATCCTATGGATTTCTTGATAGAAACTCACAAATTTTCCTTATCCTTGCATTAGTTTTAAAACTTGCAAGAATCAACTTATGAAATAACCTTTCACTTATACATCTTTATGACAGAAATAGAATCCACCATCGGATTCTATAGGAAATTCTTAGACTTTCAAGTCTAAACTTGGTTGTAATTTGGATCCACTACATAGGATCTGCAAGAACATTTTTGTTTGTCTACTCAAACTCATAAACATAGGCTTCCACATAGATCCTCGGAACTCCCCCTCTAGTACACACTCCAATGTTACGCTCTATCAGTCTGTACTGTATCAGAAATCATTTCGTCTATGAAGTTTACATCAAAATGTATTCCAAAATTGTCGTTAATCTACATCCAATACCAACTCTGAACTCTCCTATAGAGTAGTGAAATGGAGTGGTTTTATAATGAAAAACAATGGTTTTTCAATCCTTGTGGGTCACTCACCCATCTGGGGATTCAAATGCCATTCAAATTTAAAGATATTTTATAATCCTAAGTGCTAATCCATGGGGAATTGAACCATTGGTAATGTGTTAAAATGGAAATATGAAGATCCCAAGGTCAAACCCACTAGCTCTACATTTTTATAAATAAATAGACCAATATATATATATATATGGGATGGTGCAAGCTAATGTTGGTCACTTATGACGCGTTCGTTGCAATGGACTTATGGAAAAACAGAAATCTGAACGTCAAAAATCAATATTAGAGGTACCTACACAACATTTTGGAATATGGCGTAAGAATATGAAATGTGGAAAATCGGATTACCTTCCGGAATATATAACTTTTATTTATGGAAACTAAGTATAAATCCCCAAAAACAAGGTTCTTCTAAGGTTGGTATGTTATTTTTTTCCCAAAAANGGTCTTAACATAGTCAATCAACGATATTTTATTTTAGGATGAAGGTCTTTGTGTTTTCTTTTGCGGGTTCTTTTCCGTTTTCTAAATAGGCGAGCCAATCAAAAGTTATAGCCGAAGCAAATATCCTACCTTTTGTGTTAGATTGATGTTAGTCCATTTAAAATTAAATAAAAAATAGAAAAAAATAATAGATTTAAATAAAAATTACATATTTAGAATCTACAGACAGAGTTACACAAGTGTGTGAATTTTCATTAGCAGTGGACAAGCGTGGTATATGCAAAATCATGCATGAAATAGGAGAAGTGGTACAAAACATGTTTTATGTCATAAGACTGTCCAAACTACTTGGTTTGGCAACCCGAACCTAAAACTAAAGTAGCCAAGTCATCCACCACATAGGTTGGAAAAAAGGTGCCTGCCAAAATTCTAAATTTAAATCATGTGTGCACGTAGTTTAAAACGTAACATGCATGCACTAGAAGGGCGCTCATGCTTCTAAGTGCGTACACGTTAAAGACGCATGCACACATCTCTTAAGTTAAAACTTTGTTTTGATTTTATTTTCAAGCATTTGCAATGGAATGATGATGACGAGGAGGAGGATGATGACAATGATGATGATGAGGATGATGACTATGATGATGATGATGATGATGATGATGGAAATGACGATGACGACAATGATGAACAATGATGGTGATGATGATGGTGATGATGATGGTGATGGTGATGATGATGAGGATGATGATGATGATGATGATGATCACGAGGACTATGACTATGATGACAATGATTATGATGATGATGGTGATGATTACGATGATGAGGATGTTGATGACCATGATGATGATGATGACCATGATGATGATGACCATGACGATGATGATGACCATGATGATGATGATGAACAATGATGATGACGATGATGATGACTATGATGGTGATGATAATGATGATGATGATGATGATGACAATGACAACGATGACGATGATGATGATCATGATCATGACTAGTATGACTATGATGACGATAATTATGATGATGATTACGATGATGAGGATGATGATGACTATGATGGCGATGATAATGATGATGATTATGATGATGACGATGATGATGACTATGATGATGATGATGAGAATGAGGATGATGATGAGGAGGAGGATGATGATGATGACTATGATGATGATGATGAGGATGAGGATGATGATGATGGTGATGATGATGAGGATGATGATGAGGATGATGAGGATGAGGATGATGATGATGAGGATGAGGTTGATGACAATGATGATGATGAGGATGATGACTATGATGATGATGAGGTTGAGGATGACGATGACGATGATGATGACGACGATGGTGATGATGATGATGATGAAGATGAGGATGAGGATGTTGATGATGACGCCGATGATGAGGAACAATGATGATGATGATGATAGGTTTAGTTGAAACTTTGCTTTGATTTTATTTTCAAGCATTTTCAATGAAATGATGATGATGACCATGACGATGATGGTGAACAACGATGATGATGAGGAGGAGGATGATGACAATGATGATGATGATGAGGAGGATGATGACAATGATGATGATGAATATGATGACGATGATGAGGATGAGGATGATGACGATGATTATGATGATGATGATGATGATGATGACGATGACGGTGATGATGAACAATGATGGTGATGATGATGATAAGGATGATGACAATGATGATGATGAGGATGATGACTATGATGATTATGACGAGGATGAGGATGATGACGATGGTGATGATGATGATGACGATGATGACGATCATGATGAGGACCAATGATGATAATGATAGGTTTAGTTGAAACTTTTCTTTGATTTTATTTTCAAGCATTTGCAATGGAATGATGATGACGAACAATGATGATGATGAGGAGGATGATGCCAATGATGATGATGAGGATGATGACTATGATGACGATGATGATGGATGATGATGGCGATGACAATGATGATGAACAATGATGGTGATGATGATGATGCTGATGAGGATGATGATGATGATGATCACGATGACTATGACTATGATGATGATGATTATGATGATTGTGATGATGAGGATGATGATGTTGATGATGACGACGATGATGATGATGAGGATGATGATGACTATGATGGTGAACAATGATGTTGATGATGATGTTGGTGATGATGATAAGGATGATGACAATGCTGATGATGAGGATGATGACTATGACAATGATGGTGATGATCATGATCATGATGACTATTACTATGATGATGATGATTATGATGATTACGATGATGAGGATGATGATGTTGATGATGATGATGATGAGGATGATGATGACTATGATGATGAACAATGATGGTGATGATGATGAGGAGGAGGAGGAGGAGGATGATGACGACGACGATGATGAGGAACAATGATGATAATGATGATGATGATGGTGATGATGAATATAAGGATTATGACAATGATGATGATGAGGATTATGACTATGATGATGAGGATGAGGATGAGGATGATGATGATGATGATGGAATGATGGTGATGATGATGAGGAGGAGGAGGAAGAGAATAAGGATGATGACGACGACGATGATGATGAGGAACAATGATGATGATGATGATAGGTTCAGTTGAAACTTTGCTTTGATTTTATTTTCAATCATTTGCAATGGAATGATGATGATGGACAACGATGATGACGAGGAGGAGGATGATGAAAATGATGATGATGAGGATGATGACTATGATGATGATAATGAGGATGACGATGATGAGGATGATGATGATGAGGATGATGATAATAATGATGATGATGATGGAAACAATGATGATGATGAACAATGATGGTGATGATGATGACGACGACGATGATGATGATGATGACCATGATGATGATGACCATGATGATGATGATGAACAATGATGATGATGACTATGATGATGATGATGACGATGACGATGATGATAGGTGATGATGATGATGATGGCGATCACGAATAGTATGACTATGATGATAATGATTATGATGATGTTGAGGATGATGATGACTATGATGGTGATGATAATGATGATGACAATGATGATGACTATGATGGTGATGGTGATGATGGAGATGAGGATGAGGATGATGATGAATATAAGGAGCATGATGACTATGATGATGATGATGACGAGGATGAGGAGGAGGAGGAATATGATGATGATGGGGAGGAGGAGGATGATGATGATGATGACGATGACGATGATGATGATGAACAGTGATGGTGATGATGATGATGATGGTGATGGTGACAATGATGATGAGGATGATGACTATGATGATGATGATGATGAGGATGACTATGATGACGATGATTATGATGAAAGCTGAGCTTGAGCTTATTGCAGAAAGTTGAACCTGAGCTTAGTGCAGTAGCTCGGCCTCCTTTTAGAATGAATTTTTGGCACTTTTTCTGATATGATGGAAAATAGACTTCATCTTGAATTAGTTATCTCTCGATTTCGTCATGGGATAAGTCATCTTGTGCTCTCTTTAGACTTTTCTGATGTCCTAGGGGGTAAGATGTTGATCAGTTGAGATTTTGTTCTTGAAGATAGTGAATTTATTATATAAATGATGACGAAAGGGTGTTTTCAAAGTAATGGGGGTAATTACAACTCCAATATTGTAGTGGTCGTGACTCGTGTGTTTCTTTTCATGTGATGGTTGTTTATCGATGTCTGCAAATGTATGGTCCATACAATAGAACAGATCATTTGGTACCAGAAATATTCAAACAAGTGTGTGGTCATCAATGTAATGAGTGTTTATATGTGTTTTAAATATTTTGATGGTTTTCAAGATTTAGTAATGATATTTTGCTCATTTTCAGGATTTAGTAATAAGTATTTATAGTAAGCCATTTGATACTCCATACAGCGTGGCCCCTCCGACATCACATCTATAAAATTTGAAAGAGGAATGCTTTTGTAGAGTCCACAGAGCCCGATGCTTTCTTCTTTCTTGATAGTAGTTTTCGATTTTAATTAGTCATGGAACTCGCGTCTGGGATTTTGATGTGTCGTCTCACACAAGCACTCTCTACATTTTTCTCAGTACACGATTGACGACTTATTAACGGAGCTTTATCTATCCCGTTATTTATATATAACAAGCAACCATTCCAAGTTTCAATTGAGGATGGTGACAATGATGAAGATGATGATGATGATGATGATGACTATGATGATGATGATGAGGATGACTATGATGATGATGATTATGTTGATGATTATGATGATGATGACTATGATGATGATTATGATGGTGATGATGGTCAGTGTTGGATTCCTCCATTACCCTCCACTAGAAATAGGTAAGGAGCCTAAGACCTCATAATGGAACCCATGGGTCTAATAAGAAAGTAATGGTGAAGACTATATTGTAAAAATATTCGTACATGTGTGAATACCAAGACATTGTTGAAGAAAGTTAGTTATTAAATGGGATAAAAATTTGTTATAGCTCAAAATGACACTTCTCTGCCTGTGACCACTTTCCCATGATCCCGTCGCATGTCGACATTTCCATGATGACCCTTCATGAAAGTCATTGAAAGTCACTGAAAAAACACCTTTGTTGGAGGACCCATATCTTGAGTTTTGTAACTCTGTTTGACCTCATATTTGCACTGTTGGAAAGGTATTTCAGTTAGCTAAAACTTTCCAGAAGACAGAAAAGTCTGAAAATGCCCAAAAATACCCTAAAAATGCGTTTTTGTGTCCATTCGTGATTTTCCTTAAGGCAAACCCACGAATGTGCCTCTTAGCATTTAAACATTAAAACACGAGTTAATTGGAGATTAGTTAAGTCATTTAAATTAATTTCCTTAACTGCTGTAACTTCTCCAACCTTTGAAACTACCTTATTTCACCAATATAAATAGAGGTAGGGAGGTCCATGAGAAGGGACTTGAATTTCTGCATTGTTATGCTAGAGGAATCGAGACTCTCTTTGCCCACACCTTTGCCATAGAGGTCTTCCCATTGTTTTACAGAGCTTGGAGGCTGAGTTCTTTGGAGAAGAGAAGTAGCAGAACTAGATCAAGGTTTCGTGAGGTGCCAAACTTGAAGAGAAGGTATACTTGTACTTGTTTTCAAGATTAATAAAGATGTGATGTCCTTCTTCTTCCCAAATCATTGTTCAATGTGTGATTGAATCTCTGTTTATGATCATATGATGATGTTATTCAGATTATTATTTCAGATTTATTTGATTACCATTTCTTTATATGTGGTCATAATGGTTTGAGGAAGGTATAACTTGTTTTGCAGGTCTCTTGGAGAGAGAGGAGCAAGAAGAGGATTGAAGAGAAAGCTTGGACCAGCCTTCAGTTAGTCAGGTGTGGACCTTTCTCATTTTTGAACTTGCTTATATATACTTTCTGAACATTGTGCATCTCTCTTTCAAACCCAGTATGTTGATGGCCTCTTAAACCCTAGCCATAGGATACTTTCATTTACAACAGAACTGGCAACTCCGCTGGGGAGAGCCTTGTCTGTTCAGGGTTTCTCTTGATTTCTTTCATCCTTTTGCATTGTTTCAGGTCCTTCTTGCCACTTAGGAACACTTTATAAATCTGATAGCACACTTCCCCTACCTTCTTAAGGTGGTTTTTGACCTTTTTTGGAATTTTTCCACCCATTCGCGAGTTGCTCTTCTGAACAGTCGCGAATACTTGCTTGCATTCGCGGGTTGCTATACTGAACAGTCGTGAGTCATTCGTGGGTTGCACTTATAGACAGTCGTGAATGCCCCTAAAACAGTGTTTTTCTCATTTTTGTGGTTTTTCTTCTGTTTATGGGCTGTTGGGTAGGTCTTTTAGGGTCCTCTGCATGTGCATGACTCCAGGGATTTAGTGTCATCTTTTTTTGGTTGTTCTTTATCTATGTGGTAACCCCTTTTATAGCATTAGTTTTTGCTCTTTGCTCTTTCCCCCATCTCCTTTGCTTGGTTAGATTTTTGGCTTATGTTTTTGGTCAGCCTCTGTTAGTGATCTTTGGCTGATTTTAGAATCTTGTTGGTGCTGGTTTCCTTCTTCTTTTGCTGGTTAACTTCACCGTGCCAAAATAGTTGTCTTGTCTCTTATGCAAGCCTTTCTTCCAAGTAGGGTTTATACTGACTTTAGGGCATTCTAGAGTTTGTTTGGTGGTTGTATAGCATAGTTCCTTTTGCTTTGTTCTTATTATCTGCATACTTTGCTTTGTAGGTAGTTTTTCTTTTGCATTTATAAAAGAAAATTAAAAAGAACCTATACTTGTTTTTGCTGCTTGTCCCCTCCTACCTCCTTCTTTGGCTTGACCTTGTTGGACAAGGTACTGAGCAGCCTTTGTTTGTAGGTTTAGATTGATACTTGGGACTTCTTGACCTTGGTTTATGTCAGTGTTTTTTCTCAGTCTCTTCATTCCAAAGCTGTTGGCTTGTTTACCTTTGTAAGCCTTCTTTTCAAGAGAGGTTATATCCTAACTTTAGGGAAACCTAGGGTTTGGTTTTGGGGTGTAGAGTAGTTGTCTATTTTGTTTGCTTATAGTACTTGCTTGCATTAGTTAATAGGATGATTTTTCTTTTGTATTTATAAAATAAAAATACAAAAACATATGTTTTCTTTATATGCATCTAGATTAGGTTTTTAGTCTAGATTGCATGGCATATCATTGTTTTTGAAAAAATATAAAAAGAATTTGTTCTTTTTTGGCTTTCAAGTTTTCTATTTGAA
>LPNX011104507.1:39141-56223 GCA_001517045.1 Pseudotsuga menziesii
GAAGACACTACCCCGCCACAGGTGAACTATGTGGCCTCTTGTCCTTTGTGTTCAATTGCTACTGAGAAGCAGCCTCTGTTTTCATGCTTACCTTCTCGAGACTTGGTCCCAGCAGTTGATCAGGTGAGTCATCCTATACAGACTGTAGAGCATGCTCTCCACGTTGTTGATCCATTTGAAAGTTTAGATATGTGTCCTATCTCGGATGATCTCCTTCCTTTGGATGAAGTTTTCCTATATTCTTTGATACAGTATGACCTTCTTTTGGATGTTGGTTCAGTTGTGACTAAGTCTAACCCTGATTTTCCTAGTAAGCCTGAACTTTCTTCTTATATTGGTCTTGTTGAGTCTTTTGACTCTCCTTTCGAACAGCAAGTCAGTGATCTTGATGAGTTTGATTTTTCTTCTAAATTTTTCGACTCCTTGGATATTGAGTTTGTTCCTGCAGACTCTATCTCCCTTGTTTATTTTTTCTTTTCTTCCGAGGTCGATCTTACTAATTATAAACCCTCGAGCCTTGGTCCTATAGAATCTTCTTCGGTTGATTCTGCCTTGACTTTACCTTTTATAGAGGATAGCAAAGTTGCATGTGTTTCTTCTAAAGTGACCCACATCGGATCGTTTCTTCTGAATATGATCTTGATGTTGTTATTTCTTGGAGACAGGATTCTTAGTTGGATTCACAACTGTTTACTAGCCTCACCTTATTGTTCAAGCTGTAATTGCATTTGCATGTGCCATGCTCGCGCTTATGAGCCTGATGCCAGCTTCCACGCTTTTAGCTCGTTGTATAATCCCTCATCTTTGTTCTCATCATCGCTAAGCCTTGTATCATTTTGCCTTTGCAACTTGACACCCTTTACCTTGAGGAGACATTCCCTGAGTGTTCTTATCTTGCTCACTTTCCTTGCATTATGCATAGGTTTGTTCCTTGCACTTGGAACTAGTTTCGCTTGTCTATGACACTCGTCTCCTCACATTTAGAGCATTCTTTCTGCTCTCCTTCGAGCTCGTTAAAAACAGTAAGGAGGCCATGAGTTGACTTTTCCGAACTCGTTAAAACTTCACGGGAAAGATTTTAAGTTTCTTTAGGCCCAAGTCTGACTCCTCAAAATAGACTTGACTGCCGAGTAAACTTATCCGTTCAGGCTCGTTAAGAATATGTGAATGGGCATTCACATTGGTGGTAGCTTATCTCTTTCTCGGACCATGTGGAATAATACAAGAAAGGACCACTCTCCTTTCTTCAGAATTGAGAAGAGTATTCTCAGGCATAGGTTTATCTCTTTTCCAGACCTGAGGGACTAAACTTACGGAAAAGGAACCCCTGGTATGAGCTTAGTTTTCTCTTTTTCGTGCTCTGGACCAAAAGATGAAAAATATTTCGAGTGTACTTTATGTCTTTGTCATGCTCGTTAAACCCTAAAGAACAAAGAATCGATTTTATTGTTGTAAGCTCCATTTCTCGTAATCAAATGGATCTTTCCGAGTGATCTTGCCTTCCTTCACACTCGTAAAACTCAGGGTATATGCTGCTTTTGAAGGAGCATTGGGTAGGTGGTAATTTAACCTTTTTCGGACCTTCCTGACTAAGTACAAAAAAGGTGCGCCTTTTCTTCTTTGAAAGTTAAGAGAGTTTTTCTTTGGTTTGTTTTATACTTTTTCGGCCTCAGAAGACTAAATTGTATGAAAAAGGACCCCCCTGGAGTCTTCTTTGGAGTATTCAGACTCTCTAAACTATGAAAACACCATCGAGCATGTACTAGTTCGGGCTCGTAAAATCCATGAATTAGTGCTTTATCAAGCATTCTTCTTTCTTTTCTTCGAGCTTGTCAAAAAATGAAGATGGTCTTGAGTTTGCTTTCTTGGACTCGTTAAACCTTTACAAGAAAGAAGGGAAGGGGAAGGTTTATTTCCATGTCTTTTTACATCTTGGCAACAAGTCTTGTTTCCTTGAACAAAAGCACCAGTTTTGAGTCTATCAACCGTTGGGTCCTAGTCTTTTGACTTTATCCTGATTCAGAGTTTTCTTACTCCTCCAGTTGGTCTTTTTTCCAATTATATGGGGAATATGTCAATGTCTCCTACATTGCAGATTTGTTTCATTGGTCCTATTTTGTGTCAAAAGCTGCCCAAGTCACTTTTGTGTCATGCTCACTGTTCAAGGATTAAACCTTTGTCGGCCATTCTGCAGTTGCTTTGACCTTTTGTGTCAGCCATTCCCTGGTATCAGTTCATTACATCATGTCTTCGGCGTTCCTTGTTGTGAAATTCAGTACCAATTCCAGATCCAATTAGTCTTTGAATTACCTCGTGTTGGATGATGAAGGATGCCTTACGGCCTTCCTTCCAACGGATCTCTTCCTATCGACTGCAACACATCTTGCTCTGGGGATGAGATTTAGAGTTTTATGACAGTACCTTGGGGATTGTTGTCATCAATGTCAATTTCCCTCACTATTGGGTAGCAGGAATACCTTAATGTCTCCTACTCGATGGATTCTTCAAGTGTTCGACTTCAAGTCCTTGTAATCACACTTGTTAGAATGTACTAGGTACCTTGGGGACCATTTTCATTAATGGTGGTTTCCCTCGCGTTTGTTAATGGTTCTCATTATTGACCAGTAATCAAACGAATTCCTCCATGTTCGACTTCAACTCCTTTATTCACATGGTTAGGATTCGTACCTTTTTTGGGCGGTTTGGATTGAAGACCTTGGGCTGACAGTAGCATTGTCATTTTTTTCTATTGCTCGAGTTGCACAAGACCTTGTTACATTTTATATGAAATTTTGCTGAGACATAGATCCACCTTGTATTTTTGTGGCTATGATCGATTTTTGAGTATGGATCCACCTTGTTCATTTGTGGCCATGACTCCTTTAGATTGGATATGGCACCTTTTTGGATATTGCACGACCATGATAGTTTCATCAGTTATACATATGTTGGATCCGCCTTTCTCTTTATGGCGATGTTTTTTATATGGACGTGTATGTCCCATAGATCATTTTTTCTGACATTTATCTCTCTTACAGGTACCTTCATTCGAGCCTTTGAATCTTGGATTCTCTGCTCTCTCCATACTCGGTTGTTTCCTTTATAATGTATTTCGGCAATCGTCTTCCCCTATAACCTCACACATTAGGGGGCATCTGTTATAGCTCAAAATGACACTTCTCTTCCTGTGACCACTTTCCCATGATCCCGTCGCAGGTTGACATTTCCACGATGACCCTTCATGAAAGTCATTGAAAGTCACTGAAAAAACACCTTTCTTCGAGGAACCATATATTGAGTTATGTAACTTCGTTTGACCTCATCTCTACACTGTTGGAAATTTATTTCAGTTAGCTAAAACTTTCCAGAAGACACCAAAGTCTGAAAATGCCCAGAAATACCCTAAAAATTCATTTTTTGTCCATTCGCGATTTTCCTTAAGGCAAACCCACGAATGTGCCTCTTAGCATTTAAACATTAAAACACGAGTTAATTGGAGATTAGTTAAGTCATTTAACTTAATTTCCTTAACTCCTGTAACTTCTCCAACCTTTGAAACTACCTTATTTCACCCATATAAATAGAGGTAGGGAGGTCCATGAGAAGGGACTTGAATTTTTGCATTGTTATGCTGGAGGAATCGAGACTCTCTTTGCCCACACCTTTGCCCTGGAGGCCTTCCCCTTGTGTTGCAGAGCTTGGAGGCTGAGTTCTTTGGAGAAGAGAAGCAGCAGAACCAGATCAAGGTTTCGTGAGGTTCCAAACTTGAAGAGAAGGTATACTTGTACTTGTTTTCAAGATTAATAAAGATGTGATGTCCTTCTTCTTCCCAAATCATTGTTCAATGTGTGATTGAATCTCTGTTTATGATCATATGATGATGTTATTCAGATTATTATTTCAGATTTATTTGATTACCATTTCTTTATATGTGGTCATAATGGTTTGAGGAAGGTATAACTTGTTTTGCAGGTCTCTTGGAGCGAGAGGAGCAAGAAGAGGATTGAAGAGAAAGCTTGGACCAGCCTTTAGTTAGTCAAGTGTGGACCTTTCTCATTTCTGAACTTGCTTATATATACTTGTTGAACATTGTGCATCTCTCTTTGAACCCCAGTACGTTGATGGCCTCTTAAACCCTAGCCATAGGATACTTTCCTTTACAACAACATTAGTGAGTAAATGCTGTAAATGTCAGGTAGGAGCGTATGCACGTCTTGTTGTGCATACGCGTTAATGCACATGCATTCTCTTATACATGCATGCGCATACTCAAATACATGTGCGTGCACCTATTACTAGTTAAAAAAAATAGAGATCTAGATTCCCTAGATTCCTACCAATTTTCATGGGTTTTCTACAAATTTTTCACATGTTTTGTGCTCTCGAACTCTACAGTTTGGATCACACTCAATCATCACTCTTTGATCTATTGAATTGAATATCACTCTTGGAATCTAAAAAACATATTCAATGGTCCTAGAAGTTAGTGGATACATTCAAAATACAAGTTTTCATTGCAAGAAGAGATCATTTTGAATAGGTATGGTGAATTGTAAATAATTATTTTCATTCACAAAATTTCATATCATTTCATTGATTTATGTTTTATCATATGCCTACAAAAATATGTCTCTCATAGACAACATTTAATTTCACCATGGGAGAGGGTCCATATTGAATAGTTCACCAAGTTGTCCATATTCTCTATACAAGATGAAGTATGCAATGTAGACCAATAATCATTTGCACATGAGTATATTTTGATTTCCCACAAGGATGGCATAGATGAGGTTTTCTATTGGGACTCTTCAATTTGTATAAAAATCTTGGAAGCAATCATGGGAGAGGGTTCATATGGAATAGTTCACCAACTTGTCCATGCTCTCCTCTTCATGCTAGATTTATCATAACATGCCATTGAGCTTGACAGGGATGCCTCTACCTCAATGATTTCTCCTTTTTTCGGGGGATTTGCAACCTCCTCATTGTGTAATTAGAAAATTGGTTCTCTTAATAGTTAACTTGTAACTTAATGAGTGTAATTTATTCCCAAGACATCCAAACACCAACTTGTGTCTTCCCTCACAACTAATGTGGCATATTACATGTAATGACATCTCGTCCGAAGGTGTTGGAAATGAAGAATATTTCACTCATCTTCTTTTGACTTCCAATACTTTTTGAACACAAAGGAAGTCATAATCCTATAGTTGTAATACATGCAAACATGACTCTCTTTACTTGAATCAAATAGAGTATAGAAATGAAACTTTAGTTCAAACATAAAGATAAACCTTTAATCAACATTTATGCACTACAAAAAATCTTGGAATTAGTGTCCCATTTAGCATCCCTTTTTAATGTAATTTTTTTTTACATTGAGTGGTCAAACTAGACTCTAAATGGGACACGTCATGGACAAAAATTGAAGCGTCCCAAAAAAGGTCTTTTTATGCTTCCTAAATAGCATCCTTTATGACGTCCAAAATAGCGTCTCTTTTTTTGCTTCTAGAATAGTGTCCAACTTTGCTTCCTAAACAACATCAAGGTTTGCTTCCAGAATAGCGCCCAACTTTGCTTCCTAAACAACGTCGAGGTTTGCTTCCTAAATAATGTCCTTCTTTGCTTCCTAGTGAGTGTCCGCTTTTGCTTCTTAAATGACACCCCTGTTAGCGCCATATTTGCATCCTTAATAGCACCATGTTAGCATCCAAATTAGCATCCATTTTTGCTACCACTTTAGCATCCCATTTTGCACCATGTTTTACTTCCAAATATATGCCAATTTTTGCTTCCAAATTTGCACCAATTTTTGCTTCCTTTTTTGCATCATGTTTTGCTACCAAAATGACGCCAAATATTTCTTTTATTGTTGCACCATATTTTGCTTCCTATGTAGCGCCATGTTTTGCATCCAAAGTAACGTCTTATTTTGCTACCATATCAATGCCATGTTTGGCTTCATCATTTGTGCCATGTGTTGCATCCTTTTTAATGCCTAGTTTCGTGTCTCTCATGTTTTGGTCACTAATTTAGTCATTTTTAGTATTTAACCGATATTATAATATCATTAGGGCATGGACAAATCGAACCACCAACCTCCTACTTGTCAAGCATGCGCTCTTCCATTGAGCTTGAACCCTTTAAGATTTTGAGAACCTAACTTACGGAGTCCTCTATAATGGTAAAAATGATCAATACAAAACTTTGAGTATCTAATGGTCGAACAAGGCAACAGAGAAAGAGGCCCTTTGTAATACTAGAAAGGACACTCATCAACATCAATAGTGTTGCATGTATCAGAAGATGACAATGTAATAGTACCAATTTGGTTACCTAAAATCATGTAGCTTGGGCATTTTGGTTATATCAGGACCTAATAAGCCATGTGATTAGCAATACACATTAGTGCATGCACAAGACCAGAGAAAAAACCAATGTTCCACCAGTTTATCTAGCAGCCAAATTATGACATCCTAGTTACAAACATGTAATATCTTGCACCTTATTCTAGTAGACAGAAAATTCTACTGTTGGTCCTAGCTGCATGTGATTACACACGAGATAAGTTGTAACTTATGTAACAACATAGTTACCTACATAAGATCAGTTCTAACAGAGTGGGGAAACAAGAGTGAAAACAAAGAGAGTGTGGCGTCCCCGACCCTCCGACTGGTGAAGAGGACGCTACCCACACCACAAAAACGGTCAAACAGCCCCATGAACATGAATAGACATCAATGCTGAAATAAAAATATTAAACATAACCCATACCAAGATGCATAAAACATACAAGGATACATAGTTACTCAACATTCAGTGGAAGCAAACATAAACATTCCAGCATCAACATGTTCATCAATCTTCATGAAACAGTAGATATAATTGTAGAGATAAAATAGTCATGAGTACTTATATTTTAATGAAGAACTCTCCTGCAACCAGCTACATCGCTGCAATGTTCCACCCAACCATAGGCCAGCGTGCTTATCAATCTCTCAGCAACACTGCCACCCCTGAGCTGGGCATGATTCCTCAAGGAATAAGGGTCAATGCAGGCATACACATAGCCAAGGTTTGCCAATCAGCCAAACCCACATAGCAGGTTTTTACCAAGTCATCAAGGGGCTAGGACAGGTTAAATTCCAAGCTGGTGGCCTCAACACCAGTCTCTCAAGCATACACAGCCTCTAATCCCACTCTCCACAGTCTGAATACCAACCAATTCATACCGCAGCAAAACAATCCCTTCACAGCTCTGTGAAGAAGGCAAAGGAAACCAGGTGACAATCCCAACCAACAGGTGAAACACAGCTCAAGCCCACAAGACAACTCAGAGTTGTTCTTGGCCCTAGCATGGCCAAAACAACTCAGCACAACACCCAAAAGACGTCCACAGCCTTAGCATCCAAGAAGCAACCCAAAACCAGGGAAAATCGACAGCCCAATGGATAATGAAAACTATGGCAACTTTACACAGTCTGCAATTGTGGAAGAATAGAAGCTCCTAGCACAAAAAAGGGAGAACTCAGCCAACGGATGTGGAAATCAGCAATCGTCCAACATCCAAGATCCCACATCACACAACTCCTTAATGCAGACGCTGAAGAACTTACATAGGAAGAAAAGGGAAAAGAAAAAACTCCCAACCTATGCACAAAGGAAAAGACATAGCCCAAGCAAAACATGGAAGAAAGAAACACACACGCATATTCTGAAAATGGGAGAAGAATCAGACTCTCAATAACATCCAAAAATCATGAGAAAAATGACAGCAACCCAAAACGGTGCGCGTGAGGAAGCAGTCCTCCCTGCGTGAAGGGAAAAACTTATACAGACCACAATCATCCAAAAAGAATGGAGAGCTGACCCCTTCCCGTGTGAGGGTAACAACGAAGATCTCTCGCCTGTTCGTGAAGAGAACCCTCCGCGTGAGGATGGACCAGACCAAAAACAATGGAGGAATGGAGAGAGTGGAAAGAGAATGGAAGGTCGCCCCTCTACCCCAGCGACGTGAAGAGGAGATTCTGCTGGTGGAGTGGGAACGTGGGCAAGGACTGAAATTCCTGCCACAGCCACCACTACTTAGCAATAACTACCTCAACTACTCCACAAAACATTAAAGAGGTTGGATGAGACAAGGGAAGATGGCAAATCAAACAAGGTGGTAACACATGGGTTTCCCCCCCATAGACCAAGGTTTGACATCCCCCCACACTTGTCCTTTGGAATCATGCCCTTTTCATTCAACGTTGCGCCGTCGTAGCTGGTTGTGGTTTATTTTATTTAATGTGCATATTTACATGATGCCAAACTATAATGTGCTGGATAGCACGATATACCATTGGCAACTATCCCCATTGCCGAAACATACACAACCAAATTGATGGTGGGGATTTTGCCTTTAGCTCCTCACCACGATTAATTACATTATATACATCATGCAAACGGGGTCAAAACCGGGGTGTTACATTCCCCTCCCCCTTGGAATAACACCGTCCTCGGTGTTCCAATACATAGGAATATATATACAATACATATACAATTGCACATCAAAATTTCAAAATTTTTGCAAATCTGGCCCATGTTCAATTATTCACTATGAACGTGCAAGACCAAGCCCCTTGGATTCCATAGACTTGTCCTACTGGTTCTCAGCTTCCAGCTTATCCCGAAGTCTAGGAACTTTGCAGCTATTGCCCTCATCATGTTCCCTCATTGGGTAGTCCCGACGTAAATGATGTCCTCCGCATCCCCAGCATTTCATTGGCTACTTCATCTTTACCTGCTCAATTTCCTTTGAGTCTTCATGCCTGGACCGTTTCTCAATGGGTCACTTGGACGAATGTCCCATCACTGATCCACCTTCCTTTCCTTTTCCGATTGCTTCCAGAAGGATTTTCACCTCCCTTTGCAAACCAATAGAGTCTTACAAAATATGGTGGTTCATTTTATTCTGCCTTTTCTGTATCTTGAGCATCTCCCCAAGATTTTCTTGGGTCTTGGAAATCATTTGAAGGAGACTTCCAACCAAGTCTAACAACTTTTGATCTGCTGCCATGATCAATGTGCACCACCAGGTTTCACTTTTCTCACCTGTGAAATGCACCATTGAAATCCTGTCAGACCAAGCATAATATAGACATTAGAATCAGTCAGTTAATTACCCAATTGGCATGACAGTCCAAGCCTCATCAAGGAGACTTTCGTATTTTTCATGCCTTCCCAACAGGCACACAAGCTCACTCATGTCAATTCTTGGGCAGGGAATTAACTATTCCAGCATTCACAAATTACTTTAAGCAAATACACACATTCAATTTCCAGTCATACATGCATTCAACAATCTTTTGTTTTCACAATGCATATATATATATATATATATATATATATAAAGGGCAAGAGAGAGCAGCAAGAGTTTTTCCCCTCTTTGTTTTGTTCCATCCTGGAACCCACACCACCGCTGTGGATTTTCAGCTCTCAGCCTCTTTCACCTCACCGTGAATGCTGGACCAATTTGTCTTGGTCATGACACTTAGTGTCTTCGGTCTATTCCAGACCTCTAAACCATGGAGTCTCTCCACATGGTTTATCTCGGCTGCTAGGACCTCCACAGTATTACTAGCACCTTTTTCATTACCGCTCATTCTGAGCTCTCCAGGATAGTCACATGTCCACATGTACCCCTAGGATGCTCTCATAGTCCTTGCTTCCAGCGATACCTATATCCAAACATTGAATAGATTCACATGTTTAGTTTATTCTTATCAGTTTTATCTCTAGAACAAGAGCTTAAAACATCATAACCAAATCATATACACATGTATATTCATAAGCAAAATAATCCAATACTTATCTATATTGTACGTTTCCTCCTTGGTCCACAGGATCCTGCTTCGCTTTGCAATCCTTGGGATTGCCTATGGACTTGGATGTTAGGTCAGCACGCAGGCTACTTCCACAACATCAAATAATTAATGTCTAGCCAGTACATCCACATGTTGACTAGGCTTGGAACTTTACCACGACCATTTCCAGGTGTAGGATCTACTATGGATCCTCAGGCATATAACAACCCAACATACACTTATACCAACATACACTTATATCAACAATAACCGTTACTCCACAACCCCTCACAACAACCATTTACCTTTTACCTTTAGGTTGCAACACCCAACTGCATCTATTTAGCCTATCAACACAAGCAATATAAGAAAACTCATCAGCGTTATTGCTCTAAAACTCTAACCATATTTCATATCATTCACTATCAAGTATTGAGACACCAAGAGTGCGTCCACTCCCTAGGGTGTAATCAATATTGAAAACCCTTTCATGATCCGACATCGGGAAAAGTGTGCACCCCTTCCCGGTGTGTTCCATGTAGGCCCTATTCATACTCAAGCAATCAGTCATCATGGAAATAAAATCAAAACATGTTCTGCATATGGATTTTTAAAAATTTGACATGCATATTATTAGCAAGGGTCACAGAACACTTATCCATTTGCCGATGCAGTATGCCTTTGTTAAGGAGAAATGGGCTCCCTTCTCTGAGTTGATAGTCCCTCGGTTATCCATCCCAACTCCTTTTTACAGTTCATATCCACACATGTCTTACCGACATAATCTATACCATCTCAATCATGTTGCTTACGAAACATGCAGTGCAGATGAGACATTTCCAAAATTTCCAATGGAGTTTCACCCGAAACCCATTTCCAAAATAAGGGAAAACCTTCCCATGTAGTTTGGCTCCTGCAGGCCATCACACCTGATCCTCCTGCAGTGTGTACCCCTGGAACATTCATCAATTAGCCAAACAGTCAATCATTATCTGATAATACAATCCAAATTGATTGTTACATAACCAATAAATTACATTAGTAATTAAATTCAATAAGAATTTGCAACTCTGTCTACTACAGAAATTGATTTGCTTAGCAATGAGGTGATCCTCCTTTGTGAGTCTCTTGTAAGTAGCACGACTATGCCCATTATAATTTTTATGCTTACTAGCATAACATGAATACCCACTTACAATGCGTCCTCCTGACACAATCTTATGCAAGCCAACAGTGATTAGTAGTTGTCAGCAATTCCTTAAATCCGAAATTCACAACTCAAATTTAACAACCCATTATGCATACCAACTATTTTCACTACCATGAGACTCTTCTCATAAGGTTTGGCTCTTTCACATGGTAGATTCCGGCATTTGTCATGGTCTTACTCTCATTTCCATGCTCTAAATAATCTACCTGAAACCTGAGCTTCAATCAACCAAGCACTTGGTAAGTCTGGATGCATATAACCTTCTCATTGCTACAACCATCACTGAAGCATTTTCAGAATTTATAAAATTCAAATACTTCCAGCTGTTAGTCACATCAATATTGCCAAAACTCATTTACTTCATGCAATCATTATCATACTAACATTTGCAAGGCATAGTCACATCATTCATGCTATTAAATGAAATGTTTAGATACTCCTTACTTCGCAAGCGTATCATTTGTACCACCTTTCTCTTCCATAGAGCATTTCTGGTAGCCAATTGATCCTGACTATCCTCTTTATGCACTTACTATCCTGCATTCATAACAACTTCTGAAATGGTTCCTGAATTGTCATCAATTCATCATTTCAGCCATTAGTTATTCATAATATCACATGCACTCATCTCAATGCATTCATGCAATGCATCACAACATTTGCACCTATACTTATGCAATTAGTCACTCACACCCTTCATATGCATACATTCAATGCATAACTACAAGATTCATAAAATATTTTTAATGCATATCCACTCAATGCTACCTTGCATTGATTCAGGATTACTATTCATTCAACACACCATGCATGGCCTAACCATGACTACTTAATATAGGATGCATTACTATAATCAAGATCATCAGTACTTACTTTCCTTGGGCTACTAAGCTCAATCAATATATATAGGCATGACACCTTTCTCTATGAATGCATTATAAAATTCAAATATCCACATGGTATGAGGTCTCTTACCTTTACCACTCCTTGGAGTTTGTCATAATCAAACTCTTACTTGCATGGGTCTTACTTACACCCTTGACATGACCAATTTGGTTAGTCCCTTGCAGAAGATTGCAGAATTTGCTCACCAACTTTTGTTTATGGACTTGTTGCCTCCTCTTTTTCTCCAGAGGGTTTCTAGTCACATTCATCAGCATCATCAACATATTCAGCCATGTCCAGGTTGTCGTTGGTTTTTCCACTAAGGCCAACACCATTGCAATAGTTATCATTAGTGGCTCATTATAAATATATAATTTTCAATATTCTTACCAACATGTAATATCCTATGCATGCAATACATATCCTCATACATTTCAAGTATAAAACTTAGGAATGTAGTTATAATCAGCAAGATAGGGTTTAAGGGAACTTCCCTTTTCAAGTCACACATCCTCGCAGGGAACTCCTCTTCCACACAGTAGTTGATTTGACTTCATAGTCTTTGCTACCTCTGAGCATGCAACTTTCCAGATTTGTCCATTTGATAGCAGCGGCCGTCATTAGCACTTTGCTGCTCCATGCTCAGATTCTGGTGAATTTTCCTTGTTCCCTACTGGATAAGCTTTCCAACGCCTATCCACATGTTTCATTCCGAACTCAGGTGTGAAAACCACACCACTTCTAAAAATGAAGATTTTCACCAAATATCTGCATTCTTACACACAACTGCATTTTGGAATGGGTGCCAACTTCAGCCACCTGTAAACCCCACTGAAAAACTGCTGAAAAATCTTGTTGAAAAACAGTCGAAATCTGCTCGAAATTCCACTTGAAAATCCCAAAATTTCCTCTATAAAATTGGCTCTCATTTCGACTATTAGCCCGACGTTTCGGCAGATGAAATAGCTAGCTTCTTTGCTGTTCATCGGCGATCCGAGCCACAATCCTTTCTACTGTATCGTTGACCAGAACCACTATCCATCTGATGGATAGTTCCTTAGGCATCCGCAATGTCGAGTGGTAAACTGTCTATGGATTCCGTGGCTAAACAGCTCATCGACGGTTGAAACAACTCATTTCTCCTGACCTATCGGCAGTCTGTTCATCTACGCTTCCAGACTTTGTCGACGATCGAATCCTCTACCTGTCGGACAACTAGTTCTCTAAGCTTCCGACACTTCGGCAGTCTGATCTTCATTTTTCATTCGACGCTCATCGATGGTCCAATCAACTAAATTTTTTTGACGTTTCGAGCCGTTCCTCCTCTGGATTTCGACGTATCGACAGACTGATCCTCTATTTTTCTCCGACGTGTCGGCGGTCCAATCCTCTAAAGTTTTTCGATGATTCTGTACTTAGAAAATTTTCAGAAATATTTCTTCTTCCTTCTGCCGCTGCATCGACAACGTCATCTTCTATTTTCCTCTGATACTTGCCGCTGCATCGGCTACTCAAACAGCTAAACTTTGCTAACGGTTTCCATACTTAGACGAATTTTCAACTTTTCAAAATTTTCCCCTTTCTAATTTCTTCCGCCGACTGCATTGGAAGTCCTTTCGGCTAACTCAGCCGACGTATCGGCTACTCAAATAGCTAACGCCTTCTGATGATCTCAACACTTAGACAATTTTGAATTTTCACCCATGTCGGCTCAATCATGTACTTTCTGCCGCCGCTTGATCGGCTCCATTCCCTTCTTCCTATTGGAGAAATAGTTCCTTCCGCAACCGCAATGGCAGAACACGATCCTTGATCTTCCTTCGATTGATGAACTGATTTTGATCGGCATCGGCAGTCTTTTCTCATCAGAAGACTAGTGCTCTAGACTTCTGCAATAGCGGGCGTACGAACCACTATTTTCTTTCGATAGCCGACGATTTCTATACTTAGAAAAAAATTTCAAACTTTCTTCATGGCGTCGATGGTCAGAGGCCTTACCCGTCGGACGCGTAGTTGTTTAGCCATCCGCAACGACAGACGCTCGAACAACTTTCTGCTTCCGATGATTTTAACACTTGAGCCAAATTTCAAAACTTTCCTACTGTCGGCAATAGGATCCACTAACACTGCTACCTCGATGTTTTAGTCCCTTCAACAGCCGCAACAGCGGATAGACAACCGCTAAATTCTTCCGCGGTGTCGACGATCCCAACATCTATTTTCTGCCGATAGACATGAACACTTAGAATTTTTTTTGTAATTTTCCCTCCAACTGTTCTCCGTCAGGCATGCTTCTGCCTAGATTTTCCACTACATCAGAAGTCTGTTCCATTAAGTGTTCCGATGAACTGACTGTTCAAACACTTAGGAAAATTCGTGGAAGTTTTCTGTCATCCATTTTTGATCTCTGCTGGGCAGAGAGAAATCCTGCCTCTGTCACTACATCTTGGTGGTCCATTTAGGCCCATGCTGCAACATGAGCTCTGATACCACTCTATGGCGTCCCTGAACCTCCGACCAGCGAAGAGGACGCTACCCACACCACAAAAACGGGCAAACAGACCCATGAACATGAACAGATATCAATGATGAAATAAAAAGCTTAAACATAACACATACCAAGATGCATAAAACATACAAGGATACATAATTACTCAACATTCAGCAGAAGCAAACATAAACATTCCAGCATCAACATGTTCATCAATCTTCATGAAACAATAGATATAATTGCAGAGATAAAATAGTCATGAGTACTTATCTTTTAATGAAGAACTCTCCCACAACCAGCTACATCGCTGCAACGTTCCACCCAACCATAGGCCAGCGTGCTCATCAATCTCTCAGCAACACTGCCACCCCCGAGCTGGGCATGATTCCTCAAGGAATAAGGGTCAATGCAGGCTTACACATAGCCAAGGTTTTCCAATCAGCCAAACCCACACAGCAAGGTTTTACCAAGTCATGAAGGGGCTAGGACAGGCTAAATTCCAAACTGATGGCCTCAACACCAGTCTCTCAAGCATACATAGCCTCTAATACCACTCTCCACAGTCCGAAGACCTACCACTGCATACTGCAGCAAAACAATCCCTTCACATCTCTGTGAAGAAGGCAAAGGCAACCAGGTGACAATCCCAACCAACAGATGAAACACAGCTCAAGCCCACAAGAAAACTTAGAGTTGTTCTTGGCCCTAGCATGGCCAAAAAAACTCAGCACAACACCCAAAAGACGTCCACAGCCTTAGCATCCAAGAAGCAACCCAAAACCAGGGCAAATTGACAGCCCAGCGCACAATGAAAACTATGGAAACTTTACACAGTCTGCAATTGGGGAAGAAGAGAAGCTCCCAGCAGAAACAAGGGAAAACTCAGGCAACGGATGTGGAAATAAGCAGTCATCCAACATCCAAAAGCCCACAGCACACAACTCCTTAATGTAGACGCTGAAGAACTTACACAAGAAGAAAAGGGAAAAGAAAAAACTCCCAGCCTGTGCACAAAGGAAAAGACACATCCCAGGCAAAACATGGAAGAAAGAAACACACACGCATAGTCTGAAAATGGGAGAAGAATCAGACTCTCAACAGCATCCAAAAATTGTGAGAAAAACGACAGCAACCCAAAACGATGCGCGTGAGGAAGCAGTCCTCCCTGCGTGAAGGGAAAAACTTATACAGACCACAATCATCCAAAAAGAATGGAGAGCCGACCCCTGCCCACGTGAGGGTAACAATGAAGATCTCCCACCTGTTCGTGAAGAGAACCCTCTGCATGAGGATAGACCAGACCAAAAACAATGGAGGAATGGAGAGAATGGAAAGAGAATGGAAGGTCGCCCCTCTGCCCCAGCGACGTGAAGAGGAGAGTCTGCTGGTGGAGTGGGCACGTGGGCAAGGACTGACAGTCCTGCCACAGCCACCACTACTCAGCAATAACTACCTCAACTACTCCACAAAACATTAAAGAGGTTGGATGAGACAAGGGAAGATGGCAAATCAAACAAGGTGGTAACACATGGGTTTCGCCCCCATAAACCAAGGTTTGACATCCCCCCACACTTATCCTTTGGAATCATGCCCTTTTCATTCAACATTGCGCCGTCGTAGCTGGTTGTGGTTTATTTTATTTGATGTGCGTATTTACATGATGCCAAACTATAATGTGCTGGATAGCACGATATACCATCGGCAACTATCCCCATTGCCGAAACATACACAACCAAATTGATGATGGGGCTTTTGCCTTAAGCTCCTCACCATGATTAATTACATTATATACATCATGCAAACGGGGTCAAAACCGGGGTGTTATAGAGAGTGTGCCTTGAAACAGGTTTTATATCATTGCAATGAATTGTGAATTGTCGATTCAAGCATTTAAAAGCATGAGAATTGAGAATTAATTGTAGAAATGCATCTGGGAAATAACATGAGTGCTATAAGGAAACTTAATTCTAATGTGTTTAAAGATTTGTAAGGTGCAGAAGGAATATACCACTCACTAAATATGTTGGGGGGTGGTGGTTGAAGGTATTATGGAAGGAATTTTCAGTGGAAATAGCCGCACACAGAGAATCTACAATATCTTCCTGAACATAAAAAATGGCGAGTACAAAAGAGAAATGTGGCTGAACTACATCGAGTGTATAATGGTACTCATTATGATGAAGGGATCAAAGGGATCAAAAAGAAAGTTTAGAGAAAAGACTAGTACCATTTCTAAAATACTGACCGTTCGAAGAACTACCTAGGAATGGTTTGTTGGCGTCCATTTCTTGTCATTTTCTGGGAACTTTTCCAGGTTTTATGCTTCAGGAGATGGGTCATTCCCATACACCAAATGTAGTAACAATCATTTCATCCTATAGAGCATATTGTAAGCCCTCATTTTGATATAAAGGAAAGGAGCGTAAAGTTTAAGAAAAACCAACAAGAAGCTTAGGTTAGTCTGACCTAATATATTGCTAGTAATCAAGTACTTAATAGAAGTCAATTATGATAAATCATCTAGTTATCAGTGAGAAGCTAAAGTTACGAGGATATAGATAGATATATGTACATATATGAGAACAAATTGGATACAATATGGTTGGATATGCATATATAAAAATACATGTAAAATATGTGTGAGCATG
>LPNX011104507.1:61599-80206 GCA_001517045.1 Pseudotsuga menziesii
AGAAAAATAAACAAATCAAGTTATTGATAACTTTTGGGATCATGGTTATTTGTTGATAGTATTCTCTTACCCTACCATTACATTACAAAAGAATCCATCTATGAATTTACTTTGAAGCATATGTATGATTTAGTGGGATAAAGTAGGCAATGCACCCTATATAACATTATTATTGTATGAAATTGTGCTCAAGTCCAGGTATGTACACAAGCGACGAGACTATAGGTAAGGAAAATTAGCTGGTCAGGTTATTGATATTTTTTAGATTATGGTAATTTATTGGTAGTATTCTATTACCCTACTATCATGTTGCAAAGGAAGCCATCGATTGAGCCTGTCTAGATTTAGTACTAAGACCATTCTTACATATTGGATGAAATCTTCCACCATTCACAATGTTCGATTATAACTGTGAAAGAACTAAGGTTTTCATAAGCTAATACATGAAAGTTAGGAGGCAGGGAGAGTATACCTCTATTCTCTTCATTTCAGCTTCTGCTTTTATTTTTTGATTACACTGACGACGAAGAAAGCTTATTTTTCTTTGTGCATCAGACCTTGGAATTATTCTTAACATATTCATGATCTCCTCCTTCTGATGAAAGAATGACCAGCCATTTCTGGGCATCATCCCATTTTGAAGGGGTTGGATTGGAAAGTGACCCTAGAATAGTCCTATGATGAATTTCCCTATCCCCACCACCTTTAGGGAAATCAAAGCTGCTGGAACCATTGCTGTTAATATTACCATTATCATGCCTACTTTAATAGAACTCATAACCATTACCTTCAAGGGACCCCATTCCTCCTGGAAAATACTTACGCAAGTACCATTCCCCACTAACTGCACTGAATACAGGCTCAATGTTTCTAAAGTCATAAGACATTATCATAAACTCCGAATGTTGTTCATACCAACACAATATTTGTGAATAAATATATTGTCATGGAATTTCTTTGGACCTAGCACAAGAAATGCTCTTTCTATAATAACACACACATGCAGAGTATTATAGCCACCAGATTGTTGAATATGAAAGGTGTACGGGCATTGAAGCCATCGAGAATGTGCGTGTTGAAGTGGCTTGCAGTTTGCAGGATTTATGGAAAGATGGAACGCGTGAGGGGGCCATGGACATTGGCGTGGTTAGCCACATAGCACTTACTGCTGTGGCCAATGATGAGGGAGAGATTGTGTTCTATCAAGCAGACACTAACATAAAAAATTCTAGAAGATGAAATTAATCTGAAAATGGCTAGAGTATTTTTTAACATTGAGATATTTTCTAGACACGTTTCTCTACTTACAAAATGCATGATCCAACCTTTGTAATTTAGTTTTAAATTCAAAGGTCATGATTATTATCCTTTGGATAATTTATATCTTCCAGCCTTTATCCAATTCAAAAGTATTCCGAAAAGAGAGTGGTTCAAAATGTTGGTGCTTTTCTCAAAGAACTTGGAAAGGCATACATTGGTTAGCAACTCAACAAAGATCTCTGACAATGTATTGACTAGTAATATTGGTACTGAAAAGGCTAGAAATTCTTTGGGGATTGGAGATGTTAAAGAATTTTTCTATGTATTGTATATTTCTTTAGCTGTATGTATTATTTATTTATCAATGAATACCTATCTTTTTTTCAAACTTTTAGAGTTTCCACCATCGCTGAAATTCTGAAGCATGCGTCATGCTTCATCTTGAGGTGTTGAAGGTATGGCTCCCAAGCTCTAACATTAGTTAATTTTATAGAATTTGTTTTCTATGCCTCCTCTAGAAATTAGTTTGAATGGCATCATCCATTTGTTTCAATTTTCTGATTCAAATGACAGGTACTAAGTATGCTTTATCTAGGTTGTATTTGTTATTCTTCATTTAACATATCGTTCACTGGATTTTAAGTTGATAGACAATCTATGCCAAGTTGGTAGACAATGGATGCTAAGTTATTAGTAGATTCTATTATGAATCAGGAAAGCCAATATGCAATCTATTATTCAAACTAATGTATGCAATCTCTTATAGTATCAGAGCTACTATCTTGTCCATAGTGCTGCTTCAACCAATTAGTTTGTAACCTAGTGTGAGACTTAGCTTGATTTCTGTTGTAAAGGCTAGTTGGAAATTGTGTGGTTGTTGTGATCCCATATTGAACCAGGACACTCATATTGAGGACGTTGTGTGTACTACATATTCATTTGTTGTATCATCCCCATAAGAATACAAGAGCCACTTACAGTTAAATAAAAGGAGCTTCCTCTTTTGAAGAGGTCGTTGTGAGAGGAAGAGCCACATGAAAGAGCAAAGGAAGTAAAACCTAACTGTTGTTTTCCATCATTCACATGCCCCAGAGTTGTCAACTGAGTATGATGATTTAGGAATGGAGGTTCCTAAGTGTAGTAGACCTATTGGGAGCCCATTTAATCCAGTATCAGATACTATATAGACTTAAGCATGAATTTGAGCATATGTAAATTATTAAGAAGATCTACAATTTGTGCCAGATGAATATGCCAGCATAAATTTGTGATGATCAGGGTCTTAGTGATGTCTGGTCATTAATTAAAATTTAATATCTGATAAAGTGTCATTAATTAGGAAAATTTATGCAGGATAATCTCCCTGGGCTATCTTCTAGTGCACTTGATCAGGGCACTTTTATAACAATTGTAAAAATGAAGAGTTAGAGAGAATATGATGAACCTTGAAATTGCTTTTAGAAGCAGAAAAACAGTTAAGGGTTTCAAACGACCATACAACATGGATGATAGCAACTCTTTTGCAATTTGGTTGTGAAAGGTATTTTATACTTTCCATTTCCCTCAAGACCTATAAATGCAAGGCCATTCTTCATTGTATTTCATTATTCACTTATGCAACAATTATTTATTTAAACATTGATATTTTTATCAAACCAAGTTTATGCACTTCTGCTACACCAAGGTTCCAAAGAAGAATGACACATAAGCATCCATACAAGGCCAAGCAATCAATGAGCAAGTCACTTACCATGTGTATTTCCATCATGACACAGCCAAGGGTCATCCATGCACCCCATATTGCATGGAGCACCCCCAGGCATGGTGTAATCACTTTCAGAGTATGCCCGAAAGCTAACAGTTTTTAGGAAAAATGAGAATCAAAGTTCTTCTTTCTGATTAGGGACAAGTAACTATTTGGAACTCATGAATACTAAGTAGATAATGAAATACATAATTGTAAAAATTACTTTGTTTCTTAAAGCTCATTGTAAGCAAAGAAATAGATGATCTCATTTGAAACCAATCCTCACCTTCACCAAGATTTGCAGATGCTCGCAAAAGTTTCTCCTGCTCTTCAATTTTTGCAACCTGAACCTTGTCCATTGGAGGGATGATTCCAGGAGTATGGAGAGTTCCCAATGCATAGACTTTGCGAGAATCATTTATAGCTTTTTCAGCACAACTACAAGTTGCACCAATTGCGTCTATTCTACTCTGAACCAAAGGAAGTTGAAATATCTTAGTGTACACTATTGGAAAAAAATATATGAAGTTAATTCTAACAAACATTATGTACAGAAAATATTCACCTTTAATTTATAACCTTGAGTTAGAATTGGGAGGCCCGATAATCGACCTAAGATTTGTTCCTTTTTGGTCGTTTCCTCTAATTCCATCTCAGGTAATAACTTGGACGATAACATGACTCGCAATTCTGCAAGCTAACATTAACAATTTTAAACCTCTTTTACCCTCTTCCAATCAAAACAAACTTGAAAAAATATATTTTCAAAAAGGGATACTTTGAAATAGCCACCAAAGAATACTAATTAAGTAGATAGTAGAGTGGATGACATTATTGAAAAGTAGATTTACCAGCTTATTCCTAGCCACACCTTTTATTTGAAAAAAAGCTAATGGTAAATTTCAATGCTTATGTCTAGGGATGGGAAAACCATGAATAGAAGCATATTTTTATGTTACAAACGCATTAGTTTCAGAAATAATAAATTTCACTGCAGCATGTGATCTTGACCAATCTCAAGAACAAGTATCAGGCATTAGAAGCTGGGTGGATCTGAAAAATATTTAGTTTTCTACTAAGTTGCAGGAAGGAGGGTCAGTCTCTGGATATATGTTACATCAAAATGATGTCAGTGATCAATTACTTGTAATTAAGAAGCTAGTGGATAATGAAGATATGGTTTTGTTTGGTGATGTGTAGATTGTCACCATCCCTTGATTAATTTGTTGAGTCCCTGTATCTAATTGTGGAGAACTAAGAACATAAGTTTGAGAAGTTATCAATACTTCTTCCACAGGAGAAGAGGCAAGATCAAAATAAGCACCAGCTTCACTCACTATGGAAAGTGCATTCAGTGCACAGTTCAAAGGCAAAGGCAGATTAAACAATGAGAACAATACTAGAAGTTCATCAAAGAGGTCAAAGTTGAAATGTTTTTCTTGTAACAAGCATGTAGACTTCAAGAAAGATTGTAGAAGAGACAAAATGACTTGGAAAGTGGTCAAATGAAATCAAGGCTTACAAATGTAGCTGAAGTAGAAGAAGAGGCCACCGGTGATTTTGCATTTATGGCATCACAAAATCATTCAATCAATCACAAAAGGTTATGTGGCATCAGAAACAACATTGTTTTACAATTGTTTATTGCACTGATTTTTTTGCAATAGCTAAGTGATAACATTTAATTCACAGTGGTCAAATTAGACAGGAGAAAATTAATGAAGTAATTAAATCTCTATGTTAGTAAATCATATGGGCCATAGGTTGAGTGATTATATCATGGAAATGTGTAGTAAGACAAATGGGAGCCTAATGGACATAATCGGTTTCAAGAATGTTGGGGTCTTGAGATTGTATTAACAGAGGCTAGGTCTGTAGCTCCAAGTATAGTAAGCTTTTTCATACTTTGAAAAAAAACATTTTAACTATCGTTTTTATTTTTCATAATTTTATAATAAAGATGGTGATTCTTACTCAAACCAATTATAGGGGTTCCCTTAGACGACCAACATGTGCTTGCCAAACACATGGATACAATTATTATTAATCACTTTTTCTCATGACATTTGATCCCCACATTTTTGTCTCCATAGAATCTTTTAATCAATGAAGCTGAGTATCACTTTCAATTAGAAAATGGCCTTGTTCCTTCTGTAAACCCAAATGGAATGATTCATTTCTATGTCTATTAATATGTTCAGAGCCAACTAAATCCTTCCTCTATAATATTCACTGATTATGAAAAGCTAATCCAAACATTTCTCACAATCACTATCTGCATGCACATTGTCAATTCAATCAGTTGATACAGAAATTTTGATCCACTAAACCACTGGGCAAATTATAAATTCCTTTCCAAGTATAAATAAAACCAAGTAACTAAATGATACTGTGAAGCTAATCCAAATATTTCTCACAATCACTATCTGCATGCACATTGCCAATTCAATAAGTTGAAATAGAAATTTTGATCCACTAAACCACAGGGAAAATTATAAATTCATTTCCAAGTAGAAATAAAACCAAGTAACTAAATGATATTGGTATTCATAAAATAGTTGACTAACCAAAATTGAACTCTTCCTGCTTAAACAGAGCTGCAAATGCTTCAATTAAATTCATTTTAATGTATACACTACTAAAAAGGACCACAAACTGCTGATAACCCATCATAACCACAGACCTATGCTACGATTGTAAAGAATATGAAAAAAAAACCACAAATTTAGAAAAGATAGAGCAAATATCCACAATAAACCTGGAAATGTTTCTCTTTATTATACCCAACAAAACGCCAATTTATTTACAAATAAAGTTGCCCACTAGGTCACTGTACTAATGTATTATTTTTACGACTATTAAGAAATCTCAATGCTCATGATGACATGAACACGGCGGATATGAATCCAACTCCTCATAATCCCATAGCAACAACATTAATGCGGCCGCAGCAGCAACATTAATGGGTTCTAAGTTCTTTACTCCGCCTGTTGCAGGCCATTTAATGCGGCCGCAGCAGGCTTGATGCCCGTTAGATCTCAAGCAGATTGAGATCTAATGGGAATCAAGCCTGAGAATCTTCTTTACAACATGGTACTAGGCTAGATACTACTATACTATTTTTACAATGTTTAAACAATTTCAATGCTTATCATCACATAAACACTAGAAACTGCTGTTGCTTTTGCTGTGTTTTTGTAACACATGACCAGTATCACATATGGAGGTTGTTCTTCAATTGTTGGTCCATGAGTCAACTATGCCAAGCCTTTCAGTAAATATAAATTATATCAAATGGTCATACAACACAGTTGTCCACTTTGAGATCAATTAAAATTCAACATTGTTTTCAAGGAAGCAGGCATAGATTTTGATTCTTGCATCAGTGTTTTCATTTCGAGCTGGTAAATCCCAAGTCAAAACAACTGCTTATTAGATTCCAATAGTGAAGAATGGCTTGGGAAATAGCTCACACAATAGACAATGGGGTTTAAAACTACCTGGTGAAATCCAAAACTGGAAATTGTAAGGATCAAACCCACAACTTAGCACTTAGCTACAGTTGATGAGCTGCTCTAATAGTGAGTTGCATGCACTTCCATGAAGGACGCCCTTACAGTAAGTCTAGAAGGTGTGCATGACTACCTTGAACCCAACATTTCACAAGGGTTGAGAATTAGCTTACATGATAGACATCTGGGTAAAGACTCAAGATCTTTTCCATGTGCACCAAAAACTAACTTAGAAAATCATTCGTCTGACGTGGTTACCAAACTCTTTTGTTGACTGGGAATTTTTTTGAATCAACTTAGTAAAAACTACTTAAACAACAACCATTCTAATCCAAAATAAAAAATGTAACAAACAAATTAAAATTCACAGAGATTCCCACATATTTGGGTTTCGGCATTGTCAGCCTTGATTTCCAAAACATAAGTATCCAAAGGAAACTCCAGGCCTTGTTTAATAACCCATGCCATAGCTTAATTCCCTAAAAATATGTCTATCTCCAATGCGACCAAAGGAATGATAAATTTCTTCAATGTGATCAGCTAGTGCAGATAGGGATAGTTTTTGTATTTGAGATTTTCCATGAACGAATTTGATCACTAGGGAAAAATCGCTTAATATTTTCAGGGCTTGAGCCTCTCTTTGTTTGGCCAGCTTAAGTAAATACAAGAGCACTAGCAGATATCCCATATTATTTGTACCTAGGCCTGCATTTTCTCATGTATGATTTAGTAATTGAGAGGTGAAAACTAGAGAGGATAGGAATCAAGCTAGGGACCTGTCACTAGTCGATTGGCTGCTCTAAAACTGGAGAGGCTAGAAATCAATCCCATAACCGGTCACCAGCTGACTAGCTGCTCTATCATAATCCTAATGAAGCTTCTTATACCTGCCTATATTTTCTCCATTAAACATATTTATATAGGACATTACTTATTTGATAGAATTCAAAGGGCTCAAGCCTTGTAGTTCTAATTGAGATGTCACCACTTCCCAAGAATTGATCCTGAACTATGGTAACCACCAGTGAACATTCTGATGGTAGATATACTTGAATAAAGTATCATGAATTCGAGGAAGGATTTAAAGTTGGCACTTTTATCCCATAGGTTATTACATATTCTAACGAGACAGGCCAAAACCAATAAGGATGAAACAAGATTATATTCTATTTATCCGAAGCTCCAGGACCAGGTAAATGAGGCCATCGAGAAAGATAAGCATGCAGGATGAACACGAATGGGTGCATGTAACACCCTAATCTCCAAACTATTTTTAATTTTCATGGATCATTGGCAGACAAATGGAGCCTCGACAAGATAGTTGAATAGCCAGAAAAATGTATAATTATAGAAGAAAAATGGAGCCCTAGACAATATACAAAGCATAAATTGCAAGTAATTGAAATGAAACCCACAAAGGAGGGTGTATCCGGTAAAGCCTTAGCACTTTTATTTTGGTTGAAATATAATTTTCAAAACCCTCTAAGTTCGAAGGACTAGTAGTAGCGACTATCCATGCATACAAATATTTGACCATAAGTATACAGCATAAACCTCAAATGACCGGAAAGATGAAACTATAACATAAAACCTTAAATCCAGAAAACAATTAGACATACATTACTTGTAACCACTCAAACAAAAAACTACGTAGTCCTAACACAGATAGTAGGCTATCCATTCTAAATGGAACTAAGACATTCAGTACCTCAATCAATGGATTCCTCTGCAGTTGTTCCGCCTTCACAAACGAACCCCACCAAACCCATCAACCAGGTCGACAACAAGAAACCAACTGGAAAATGCAAATAACAACAACAACATACATCACATACAATCAAATAAGGGCAAACATCGTACACATCAAATGAGGGAAAACAAATGGGGATGAAAAATAGACCGACGTAACTTAGCGAGCCATGCTGGAAAACCCTTGACCTTGGCGAGCACAAGATCTCCGAGCCTCCATTGTTTGCAGGAAGTTGTTTTCCCTCCTCATGTTTTAGCTGGTGCCATGTCGTAAAACCATGATGGAAACGAAAAATACTGTATAGAATACCCTCCCATTCCTCAACAAGAATTATACCCTCCCAACCCTCCTCTTCCACAATTTCCATAACACCATTAATTTCCCACTACCCCTGACGCCATAATATTGTAAATGCCTCATAACAATTAGGTACCTGTTAAATTATTTATTAATATTTACAGAAGCAATATTTTGATGCCTCATTGGAAAATGGAGGAATGGGCTCACGATGGAATCTGTTGGCCCCAGGTTTTGAGGAATGGGATCCATTGAAGGGGAAATATTTTCGTGGCTCAAGATGGGGCGAGAATTACATCACACAGGAATGGGCTCACCAATCCCCAATTCCTTCCACCACAAATTTGACATGTTTTTTCAACCATTGTACCTATATTCCTTTTGTCTATTTACACACATTACAATAAAAAACAACAAATAAGATAACCATGAACATGCACAAGCCCTAGACATAAAAGGTAAATAAATTACGTGAGCTAGTGAAGGATGTAATGAAGTGGAGTTGAAAAGGTGGAGCATAAAAGAAAATAGGGTAATTACTTAGGAGAACTTTGAATATGTGGAAAGCCCTTATTTTTTTTAAATCCTTTACTTTTTTACTACTAAGACAAGCATAGGATGAGTGATTTCCTTGTCATGGATCGACTATGAAAAATGACTATAATGTATAATGAAAAATGAAGAAATTGAAGAATTTGGATTTATGTGTCTTTTTAGATATTCGGATTTAGGATTTTCTAAAATATTATTTTCCTACATATATGTATGTATGTACTTTTAAAGAAGCTAGGACATTGGACGTTGTGATCATGATCAAACATAACACTAATGTGGTGACAATCTGACTAGTGAACACATCCACCAACATCTAAATATAGGGACCTCCCTGCATGTCTAGACTAGATACGCCTAGGTAGAAGGGGCTCTCTGAATCGATATGCAATCTTAAAGGGCCTTTAATATTGATATAAGCCATAGCTTGCTAGGACATCGTCATGATAGCTAATTTGGTGTCAATTTGATGATGATGATGGTGATGATGATGATGGTGATGACAACGTTGATGGCGATGATGATGATGGTGATGACAATGTTGATGGTGATGATGATGATGATGATGATGATGATGAAGATGTTGATGAGGAAGAGGGTCATGACGACGACAATGATGATGATGATGATGATGATGATGATGATGATGATTATGATGATAATTATGATGATGGTAATGACGACGATGATGATAATGATGAAGATGATGTTGATGATGATGAAGATGGTGATGACAATGATGATCATGATGAAGATGATGATCATGATGACGATGATGATCATGATGATGGCGATGATATTGATGATGATGATGAAGAGAATGATGATGAAGATGATGACGATGACGATGACGATGATGATGACGATGAATATGATGATGATGAGGATGACGATGATGATGATGATGTTGACAATGATGAAGAATATGATGATGATGGTGATGACGACAATGTTGATGATGATGATGATGATGAAATATGCATTTATCATATAATTTCTAGCAAATATGTGGGTCATTGACCCTGAAATTGTTCTCAAGTCCACAAATCATGTCGGCAGTAAGATGATGATGATGGTGATGATGATGAGAATGATGGTGATGATGATGATGGTGATGATGGACACAATGATGATGATGGTGATGATGATGTTAATGATGATGACAGTGATGATGATGTCGATGATGATGATGAATCTTTCTTTATGTAATTTTCCAAATGTACTAGTGTCTATGAATATTTCTTGATTTATTTTCATATAATTAGATTATGAATCTACCTCATGTATTCTGTAAACTTTATGAAACTACCTCATGTATTTGCATCATGTACCTCATGTCTTCTGTAAACTTTATGAAACTCTCATTCAACTCTGCCTTGGTCATATATTAGGATTTTCTCCTTGACATTTTTTTGTTTTGTTTTTGAAACTATACAACAAAATGAAAATTGATTGAATCTATAATACCAACATGTAGTGTTTCTAAAGCCAGATTGCAACTATTACTATAAATATTGATGTAACATAAATAAAGAAATAAAGAGTAGCTGAAATAAAGAGACAAAAGTATAGAAAATAGTGGGAAACATATACACAACCAAGGGTGAATTAAACCTACAAAATTAAATTGTGTTAGAGGATACCTTCCCATTAATAAATTTGTTGTTTGTAGTGAATACAAAACAAAAAAGAATACAAAACAACAACTTAAAGTTTTTATCACTAATAAAAGTTATATGACCCTTGTTACATGATAGTTGCATTTTAGAAACATTGAAATATGATATTATAAAGACATAGTACTAAGGTGGTCGTAGCCTGTTCAAGCTCATAAATTTTTTATCATCTATTAGCTGCTTTGGCATCCAAGAATCATACACAGATCTTGAACAGGCTACGACCACCAACAATGAATTAATTTAAGAGAATGTGGTATCATTGTTGTTAATAGTTTATTTGGGCAACAATGTGCATCATGTACCAATAACAAAAGAAATAGGATATAATTGATACTAGCCCTACACTAGGTTCTATACTCCTTTAAATAGTTCCCTAGTTGACTCAAGGTTGTCAAATAATTTGAGACCTGATAAACCACTCAATTCAATATAATGATGTGTGGTATCGATACATCATTGTACAATGCGAACTAGAATTCAACCATTGACATTGTTGTTTCCATTTCCAATTGCTTGAACCTACAATTGGGTTAAGGATAGACTCCCACACAAATAAAATAGGGTAATATCCCTAGAAATTGTTTAATTCAATGTATTCCTTAGAACTTTTGTGGTCCATGTAAAACTAACCAAGATGTCAGAGACAAAGAGTTCCAAACTTAAATTGATTGTAGGTTCAAGCACTTGGATGGGACAATAGTACTAGACTCAATTGTTGACTTTTTTTATGCCTTGTTTGATTTCCTAAGCCTACAATTGGTTTAATGATGGTCCTATATTCATGAACTTAAAAATCAATTGTAAGTTTAGAGAATTTAAAGGGGTAGCCAGTCTTTCTTTGCATTGGCCTAGCGACAACCTAGCTAGTCTTTTAGTGAGGAGCTTGAAATTTTTTTTTTACTTAAACCTTAAATCAACAATGTTATAATAAGAAAATATAGGAAAAACTATATTTTACAACAAAGAGTAAATGAAAATCTTGGCACTTATGTTATGATAAAGTGTTTCACAAAATTTTGCATGATAATTCTGATAAACTTGTTACACTAATGGAATAACTCGAGATTAAAAATATGTTATTTTTTGAACAAACAACTCTAAAATTTTGTCATGATCATTGACATTGACATGATGAATCATGATCATTTTTTCATGATGAATCATGATCATTGACATTGACATTGATATATGTGTCATTATGTGAGACATTTTCTAAACACAATTCTTATCTCTAAACCTAGTGCAATTCCTAGCGCGTTTCCTTTTGAAATTTATGGCATTATTCCAAGTGTGATACCTGGATCTATACTTGGAGCTATATTGGATGTTTTCTAGGTGCAATTCCTAGCTCTATACTTGGCGCTATGTTGAATGTTTTTCCTGCCAAAATTCATGGTGCAATTATGGTCCCTAACCCTGGATTAATATATGGTGCTATGCTATTCATGATGTTTTTTTTAGGCTATTCTTGGCATTATATGGGATGATTTTGTGGACTCTAATTGGGATGCTAATTGGGATGCTAATTGTGATGCTAATTGGGACGTTAATTGGGACTTTAATTGGGATGGTAATTATCGTCCAAAATAGGGCCAAATTTTAAAAAGGGACGATAATTGAGATGTTAATTGGGATGCTAATTGGGATGCTAATTGGGATTCTAATTGGGATGCTAATTTGGATGTTAATTGAGATGTTAATTGGGATGCTAATTAGCATCCAAAATAGCAACAACTTTTAAAAAGGGATGCAATTGGGATGCTAATTGAGATGCTAATTCGAATGCTAATTGGGATTCTAATGGGGATGCTAATTGGGACGCTAATTGGGACGTTAATTGGAATGCTAATTAGCATCCAAAATAGTGCCAACTTTTAAAATGGGACGCTAATTAGGATGCTTATTGGGACGCTAGTTGGGACACTAATGGAGATGATAATTCAGACGTTAATAAGGATGCTAATTGGGACACTAATTGGGATGCTAATTAGCGTCCAAAATAGCACCAACTTTTAAAAAGAGACACAAATAACGCCATTAAAAGCGCCATCCCGTGGAAAAGCGTCCACTTTGTCCAAAAAATGATGAAAAATACACTAAAAGTTACAATGGACGCTAAAAAGGAAGCTAAAAGAGACGCTAATCACACGGTTTTGTTGTAGTGATGTATCAATGCCAATAATTACCATACTAACATATCTGTAATTTAGTTAATTATGTTGGAATGCGTCATATTTCTTGTATAATTGAACTAATACCTTATTTGTTACTTCGTATGCAGGGGTAGACCTCGTAGCTTTGATAAAGAAACTCTTGGAGATGGGAAACTCACATAACAGAGCAAGAAAAACTAGAAGGAATATGCCCATGGAAAAGGAAAATGAGGTAAGAGAAAAGGCCAGGTTGGAAATGGAGAGAGTGAGACATGGTCCAGACATTTCCACTGATACTGCGACCAGTCCTAACAGATTTGATGAAATAACAACGTCTACTTCAGAACCACAAATGAAGCGGTTTCTTTTAATGGGCCCAACTCAAATTCCAACATCAACACATTCTCCAACCAACAATCCATCAACGAGCCATGTTGAAGCTCTTGAAGAAATAGGTATATTGAGAGACACTGAGTATCAAGCGTTGGACCTACGAGTAATGATTAATTTCCAATATCTCCAAGAATACCACAACCATGTCGAGCACACTCCCAACATGGAACGACATGTGAATGAAGCACCACAACAAAGAATCCATGGGATTCGTAGCTCATGTCCACCTTACCTACCTCGACTGTCTACTACAAGAAAAAGGACTCCTAGACGTATCCATGTGGATGAAAGTTGTATGTTAGGACTTGAAGGTAATTTTCCCAAACACACTATTGATTTGAAATGTAGCAAATTAATGAACAAATATTTTGAATCCAAAGGTGATGCAGGTAAATGTCAATTATTACTATGTTTGTTAAAGTCAAATTGTTTAGTTGTTGTTAGGAGAATTCTAGGCATAAAGATGGTTAGAATTTTAGAGGATAACAATCATATTGTTATAAATATCCAATCTGCTTTTAATGCGATTGGGAAGATGTCTCGTACTAAATATCTTTGTGTGGATTCTCGCTTGTTATCATAATCAGTTGTAAGAAAGTCCGCACGGAAATGTCGCCTCCTTTCACACACTTCTCACATACTTAAATTAAATAGAAAAACTATTAAAAAGTACTATGTTATAAGAGAAAATATTGTTGGGATTTTGTCGGCAAGTTTCCTTGTCGATATATGAAGCTAATTGATGCTATTAAGGACTTAGTACAAAAGTTCTGGCATGATCATACTAGACCTTCATCTAACCAAAGAGATGTGCCAAAGCTGATAAAAGGTTCTACTGAACATGAACCCCATGTCAAACACTTCCTTGAAACAACACAGACTGAACTCTATGAGAGATTCAGGAATGAGCACACACAATTGAACCTGGGACAAAGGTCCTTTGAGAAATGTAAACCATGGTACGCTCATATATATGCATTGATCGAAACACATGTTTTTGTAGATACCATGTAGAATATGAATATTTTTATGACACGTATAAAGATATATTTTGTGATTTTCATACTAACCTTGAGAAGGGATGCAGTGAATCAATAATACCACCGAATGCATCAAGATATTTATCATCAACATCATGTGTCTAAGGAATGAAGGACAAAAATACTATGCAAAATCATGTCTATTTGGGAATTTTTCCAGGTGCATTGGGTTTGCTCTTTTGAATTGTTGCATTCATGGAAGCGATGAGAATCAATTTGGAAATATGAGCGTAGAGATGCAGAGCTTCAAGTACGTAACATATCAATCAGATAGTGTGAAGGAAAGTAAAAAGATTGCATTGGTGAAGTCATAGGTGCAAATTATTATTGCATGTTTTTCCTCTTACATTTTCAATTTCTACATATACATTCTTTAAAGGTCACATTCTAACACGACCCTTGTTTTAATGGAAAAGGTACGGGTATGTGATTTTTTAACGAAATTTTACAAGAAAACTGAGCAGTATGTTCGACATGTGCATGTAACGCGATGGCAGGATGAGTAGTGTAGAAAATGTAGGGACAACTTTCCCATTGGGACCATATTTTCAATTGTGGATTTTGTAGAAAACTACACCCTTCAGCCATAAAATAAAATTAATATCCAATACTACCATTCCGACCAAGTTAGCATCATGGTACATATTACGTATAGGAATGGCCCCGAGAGCAGCATTAACAATAGGATAATATAGAAGGAGACAAACTTTTACATAAGTGATGACAAATGACATGATCTTCATTATGTGCAACATTGTTTTCAAATTTTCTATGATAAGCTAAAGGATGGATTTATATAGATGGATCAGCATTGGATATGGTCAGATGGTTGTGTCAGCCAGTTAAAAAATGCTCGAGTCTTCCAATGGATGAGTATGTTACATAAGACTTATAATGTGCCGCATATATGGAACTACTTTGAGACTGAGTACGAGAATGGTGAGCAGGGAGGGGCCGGTGCATTCATCAAGACTGCACTACGAAGGGAGGAGATGAGGTTTACCAGAAACCCCCATATCGAAGATGCATAATCGATAGTTCAATGGTGCTCTGTAACAATGTCAAACCGAACTAAAGTGAAACATACATCAACATGGGTAGGAAGGCCAGTTAGGAATTTTTGGCATGTGGTTGACATAGATTGATCTATTTCCTATAGTTGCGGCACAATACAAGGAACATGTGGATTTCATTCAATTCTAAGCTCAAACAACCACCTATTTGAAATATGGACGTGGAAACTTGCTTGCTTTTACAACCCTTGTAGAAGTGGTGAATGGGATGAATGCGAATGCATGGATTGGGTTGATGATTGGGATCATGTGTCACTTGTAGTAGACCCACGTGTATTCAGTGAAACAACCCACTTAGAGGAGGGTTAGTCAGCGATTTCCACACACTATGACCATATCTCAGATCTTGTAGAACCAAGACACATATATGCAGTTGTTTCCCCGAAAGACAATGAATGGGGCACTGATTATTTGTTGGCACGATGCATCCGAGGTAAGCAAATCCTGAATGGATCATTGATTGATGATGAAGGAAATGAATTTCCTATTGGCTCAATGGTGGTTGAGGGTGAATATATTACACTAGATGGGAAATCAAGAATAACTAGCAGGCATGCATTCGTGGATTATAGACTAGGTTTTGTGGTCAATCACTTCACAAAATTGATTGTTGGCATGAACATCCATCTACAGACAATTTCAAACAAGAAATAATTGAAGGTACGTCACTTATTTCCTCATTCATAGCATGAGAGATTAGTGGATGTAATTAGTAACAGAGAAGATTCATATGGCTATAGTGAATGAGATTGGGTAATTGCATTTACACTCCACTTGGGCAAAACCCTAGTTTTCATAATCTAGCCTGGAGGCATGCCTAGTTTGTGAAAAGTTGAGGGGAGGATACCCTAGCCATAATCATGTGCCACGATCCCAACAGAACCAACGGTTTGTCCATCGAATCCCCAATAAATGTTCTATGGTGAGTTGCAGTAGGCCTACAAAAGTCATTCAGCGACGCCTGGGCCAATTCAAGGTCGAGGTCCCCATACCAAACCAGGTGACAATTTCCAAATCCGTTGGCTCCTACAGGTGTGTTTGTGCATGGTATCCATGGGAATGCCACCCCTGGTCACCCAGAACAGGGTTTTACAGGGCCAATGCACCGTTGCAAGGGTTGCATGGACCCCACTAAGGTGAAACCCTAGTTTTCAAAATTTGGCCTGGAGGCATTCCCGGGTTGTGCAGATTTGAGTGGGAGGATACCTTGGCCATAATCCTATGCCACAATCCCAACAAAATCGACTCTTCTTCCATCAGATCCCCGGTCAACGTTCTATGGCGAGTTGTAATAGGCCTGCAAAAGTCGTTTAGGGATGCCTAGTCAATTCAAGGTCGAGGTTCGAAAACCAAAGTAGGAAGAGATTTTCAATTCCATCAGCTCCTATAGGTGTGTTTGGCATGGAATCCATTGGAAATCCACCCCTGGTTGCTCGGCACGAGGTTTTGCAGGGCCAACGCACCGTTGCCAGGGTTGCATGGACCCCATTTTCATGTGACTTTCAACTTGACATAACTTGACAACTGGAGGTTGGATCGATAAGACATTGAATCCATTGGTCTCCTTGCATGCCATTACCTCTAGTGGTCCCTCTCCACCATGTTTTCATGGCCCAGTGAGTTCATTGTGCATCGGTTTCGTAAACTAGGGTTTTGCTCAGTTTCGTTCAATGCAACTCTCGCATTGGTGGGTCAACTCTGAAAAAACCTCCATCGTGCCAGTATTGTTAGTGTTTCCATATCGGCATTAGCCATACACACTTTTAGGATCCAATGACATGCAATCCTGCTGCTCCACTTGGTTTTTCTCTCCCGAACTGAGAGTGACCAAGTGTCCTTGGACCCCATTTTCATGCGACTTTCAACTCAACATAACTCAGCAACCAGAGGTCGGATCGATGAGCCGTCAAATCATTTGGTCTCCTAGCATGCCATTACCTCTAGTGATCCCTCTCCACCATGTTTTAATGTCCAAGTGAGTTCATTGTGCATTGGTTTTGTAAACTAGGGTTTTGCTCAGTTTCCTTCAATGCAACTCTCACATTGGTGGGGCAACTTTGCAAAACCCTCCATCATACCGATATTGGTAGTATTTCCATATCTAAATTGGCTGTACACACTTTTCAAAGCCAATGAAATGCAATCTTATTGCTCCATTTGGATTTCTGCTCCTGGACAGAGAGTGACCAAGTGTCCATGAACGGCATTTTCATGCGACTTTCAACTCAACATAACTCGGCAACCGGAGGTCAGATCGACGAGTCATTGAATTCGTTGGTCTACTGGCATTCCATTACCTCTAGTGGTACCTATCTACTACATTTTCATGGCCCAGTGAGTTCATTGTGCATCAGTTTCGTAAACTAGGGTTTTTCTCAGTTTCCTTCAATGCAACTCTCACATTGGCGAGTCAACTCTGCAAAACCCTCCACCATGCTAGTATTAGTAGTGTTTCCATATCGGAATTGGCCATACACACTTTTCATAGAAAATGGCATGAAATATTGCTGATATGTTTGGTTTTTCACTCCCGGGCTGAGAGTGACCAAGTGTCCATGAACGACATTTTCATGCGACTTTCAACTTGACATAACTTGACAACGAGAGGTTGGATCGATGAGCTGTCGACTCCATTGGTCTCCTGGAATTCCATTACCTCTAGTGGGTGCTCTCCACCATGTTTGCATGGCCTGGTGAGTTCATTGTGCATCAATTTTGTAAACTAGGGTTTTGCTCAGTTTCCTTAAATGTTGTCCAAATATTGTGTACTTGTAGATTTGAATTTCAACTTATATTATCTTCATGATCAGGCATATTCTAGCATTGGTTATGAATTCTAATTTGGAAAAACTTTGGGTTGAATTTTTTAAGTAATTTAACACATATATTGAAAATAATTTTTTAACATATATCTTGAAAATAAAAGAGTATATTTATTGATGTTGTAATTTGTTGTAATAAGATATTCTAGATATGTTATATGCTTGGAAAGAGTGCCCTAAGGGATGTATCTTCATGGTGTTAACGTACGCTTGGACTAGGGTTTATTTTATTGGGTTGCCTTGTGATATTAGGATGAAGATAAGTGAAATATTGGACCATAGTGACCACCTTCACACACATGTTGAGGAGAAGCAAATGAGCATAGTAA
>LPNX011104507.1:80231-101488 GCA_001517045.1 Pseudotsuga menziesii
TAAGATAAGCATTGGAGCATTGTAACCACCTCTAACACATATGTCGAGGAGCATTGGGAACAAGAAGATGTTGTACACAACTAGAAGAGGGATGAATTACATGAGGAAACTTGGATATGCATGAGGACACTAGGTTTTATATATGTAATTAAACCTTGGAGAAGGAGATATAATACTAGAGGAATCGATGGTTGTATTGCAGATTCCGTAGCTCTTGTTGTGAAGTCAAAGGAGGTAGAATTAGGGTTCCATCCCTATAGAAGATACAAAGAAAAGAGCTAACGTCTTTGGTGATATTGAAGTCTTATTATTGTGTGATACATGGAGGTTAGGGAAAGATCATGGAAAACTTAACTTGATAAGTCTCGAGCTTCTTTTGATGCGTTGCTTAGAAGAGTATTTTTTTAAGTTTAGTTGATTTTCCATGGAGGTTTTGGTGCTTGTGTTGATGAAATAGTCAAATACCTAGGGTTTGAGGAATCATCCTAGGATAGACATGTTGACGTCAAAACTGGTGCTAGACTTCTCTGAAAGGCCATGTGCTTCTATGATGAAAGATGATCAGGTTTATAAACCCTAACGAGGAAAACAATTATAGCGTGGATACCTTAATGACACCAATGATAATTTCGGGCTAGCGTCGCTTATGGTTTCCAAATATATATACATACATATCATATATATACATGTATATAAGAACCGTTTCAATTGTCTAAATATTGTGTACTTAGAGATTTGAATTTTAGCTTATATTATGTTTATGACTGGGTATATTCTAGCATTGGTTAGGCATGCTATTTTGAGATAATTTTGGGTTGAATTTGTTAAGTAAACCTTAATGGTGTTTATTTTATTATCTATCCTAATTGAAAACCTTTGGATAGGTCATCATGCACTTGTGTAGGCCATCAAGATGATGACTAAGGAAAATATTCTAAAATAAAAGGAACTTGCTAGCCAAAACGACCCTTCAAACCATGATTGTACACCCAAAGAGAACATGTCCCTACCAAATGAAGGATCAATAGGGATGAGGTGTCTTTTATAGAAGATACATATTCATGAACTTGTTTCATTTTTTATTTGTCAAGGAAGAGCAATTTTTATGTCTTGGACCTCCTCACACGTGCTTTTTCTTTTGTGTTATTTTAGTTTCTCTTATGTAGAACCACTTAGACCATATACCTAAGATACAAGAGAAAACAACAAAAAAACTAGGGTTTCACGAATTACAAACCATAAACCTAAAAACTAGGGTTTATAAATTTACACATATAACTACAAACTAGGGTTTTATAAAGTAGAAATTCACATACATAGAGATCATGTGCTATGTTAGTCTTACTTATGTAGAAATAATTACACAACCTACCTAAGCTACATGCATAAATAGAAAAAAAACTAGGGTTTCTTGAACTACAAACCACAAACCTAAAAAATAAGGATTACAAGTACCTAGACCATATACCTAATCTATAAGAACAAATGTCAATAAAGCTAGGGTTTCTTGAACTAGAAACCAGAAAATCAAAAGCTAGGGTTTCTTGAACTAGAAACCAGAAACTCAAAAGCTAGGGTTTCTTGAACTAGAAACCAGAAACTCAAAAGCTAGGGTTCACATATTTAGACATAGAACTACAAACTAGTGTTAATGAACTCATTAGATTTATATCATTAGATTTGTTAGTCTCTGTTAACTAGAAACTAGTAGAACCATATGCCTAGAAGATATATGCATGCATTACGACATAGCTAGGGTTTCATGAACTACATTGGATGTAATTTTCCTTTCAATTATGCATGTGGTTGAAGTATGTTAGTGTTGTTTATGGGACGTTATCATCATATCGTACAAATTCAACCTCTTTTGCAACCGAGATACATTGACATAGATCCCAATCAATCCAATTTTCATGAAGATAGGACTATCAAACTAAGAATGATTTCCAGCCAAGTTAAAATGATTATGACAATCCAAAACACTAATTTCTAGCTTGCCAAAATGAGTGTACAATCCCAAATGCAAGTACTAATGATAAACAAGAGTTGAAATGGCACTTTTAATTAGTGAAAGGTACTTTCAAAACAAAAGTATTTCCATCCAATCATTTAGCATTATGACATTCCTATATTTCACTTTTTAGCTTGTCAAGACAAAGGTACAATCTTTTAAGTAAACATCAGTGATACACAATTTTATAAGTGCCAAGTTTCCAAGCTAATGGGACTCTCAAACCAAATCAAATATCCAGTCAAGTAAAATGTTTGATGACAGTCCAAGATGTAATTTCCAGTCAAGTAGGAATGATAACAAGTATAATCACTTGGATTTTCATGACACAATGACTTTCAATCAATTCAAGGCCTTTTCTTGTATTTTTCCAAGTTATGGATGTTTATATACCATTGTCAAATTTGTTTAAGTATGGATGGGAATGATTGTTTAGATAGAGTCCCTTTAGGGTGTCTTTGCGCCACTTTAAATTGGGTTATGGACAAATTTGAGGTGAGGCATTAGTGAGTGGGTAAGATAGGAATGAAAGGAAGTGACCTTAGTCTATGATAGGTGGGTAAGAAGGCTATTAGGGCTTCTCTAAATAGGATATTACAGTCAAGCAGTTAGGGTGGCTTAGGATGAGTTAGTGGTGTTCTAGGGCTGTCCAAAATGGATATTATAGTCAGAGATAGTATAGATCCTCTTTCTCCCATAATTTTTTAATGTATGAGTTGCAGAAGATGAGCTATTTTTTAATTATTTCACTATGGTTTATGAAAGGAGTGCTCATGAAGATGTAACCCTAGCTTATGTGAAGTAATCCATGATTAATATTTAAAGTATTTCATTTGATTAGTCTATAAATAATATGTGACATATGACTACAATCCTAGGCACGCTAATATACAAACAAAAAGGAACTTTATAAGAGGCCACAAGAGATGGTTAGGTAGGGTTGTTATTAGGGTTTCCCTCCTAGGTCCAGGGTTTCATCATTGATTCTAAACCCTAGGTTATGAATGCTAACCCCAAAACACTGTTTGGGTCAGGGTTTCCTCATTGATTATAAAGCCTAGGTTATGCATGCTAACCTTTAAAATTTAGTTAGGGTTAGGGTTTCCTTATTGATTCTAAACCCTAGGTTATGCATGCTAACCCTTAAATCGTTAAAATTGCAACAAGTACAATAGATCGTTAAAATTGCAAGTGATCAACAATAACATAACAAATATGTATGTATTCAATGAGAGTAAGCAATGGCAACTTTGTCTTCAAATGATATGAATTGCCAAATTGATCAAAATCAATGTTTTCCAAGTAGATGTAACATTGCAAGCCAACAACAGTCATGTTCAATATGATTCTCAGCTCATTAGTACTATGAAATTTCCAATCAATCAAATGGTAAGAGAAGATAATTCCAATATCAATTTCTAGCTTGAAAAATGAGACAATAATTACTATGTAAATACCAAATGCAAACAAGTGCTTTATATTGCAATTTGGACAATGAATAAGATTGTTGGTGTTAGTATGTTGGTTCAATATGAGTTAGGCTTCGTCAACAATAAGTATTTCAAGAGCATCAACTATAAACTACTACTGCACTCAACATAATGTATGCAAATCTATAATAAAAGGCAAAGTAATATAAAAAAGTGCAAAATGATATATTAATATACACAAATTTCCAATCATATACAATACTAATAAAAAATGGAACATCGTTCCCAAAGTCTATACAATGGAAACTCATACTGTATACAAAATATGGCAAATCATGCCCTATACAAAATATGGAAACTCGTGCACTATACAAAATATGGAAACTTGTACCAAATTTCCACATCATGGATAGTGTACATAGGAGGGTCTCTCAATCCTCCTTCCCACCCTTAGAGCTCCTAGGTGCACCTCCAAAATCGATCTTCCTCTTCTTCGAGCTAGATAAAGCTCGGTTATTCTGGCCGCTTTGACAACCTCCCCTTGGGCTCTGAAACGAAAACAATAAAATGTCAATCCCTACAAGCAATTCTACAAGTATAAAACACAATTTAAAAATAAAAATTACATTTTCAAATCTTAAATAGCTCACCTCAGATGAGACCATAAGTGGTGAGTGGGATATCCTCCTTCGTGATCCAAGTCTCTTGGAAATGTCACCCTACAACATTTAAACAATAAGATAACTCATACAATTTACTGCCTATGTTAATTTTTGTTAATATTGCATGATATTTTCATAAACTAATCAATCTCACAGTGAACAAAATAGGATGGTCCTGGGGGCTAGAAGGTCGAGCAATCGGCTAGTCCTCAGGGGTGGAAGGTGGAGCAGTGGGATGGACAACCTGCTCTAATGCTAGGGTCAATGGGATAGCGGAGGATGTAGCCACATCGATGTTGGATACAAAAATAGGGGGCACCATGGGAGAGGGCATGGACTAGAGTGGGCGAAGTGGTGATGTACGACGATAAACCCCAACTAGCTGTAGAATGGATTGGGCCACCCTGGAAGAGGAAATGAGGGTGGTGGGGGAATATGGGGTAGGGGCCTGAGGTATGGGATGGGGTGGAGGGATGGGTGAATGTGGATGGATGGTGTATCGTGGTTGGATGGTAGAGGGTGGAAACATGGCAAATTACAAGGGAGGGGGTGGATGGGTGGGGTGGGGGGGTGTGAGCGAAGGATGTGACGAAGAAGGGGGATATGGATGGATGTGTGGTGGTGGATGGGTGGGGTTTTGGGGAGTGAGCAAATTCTATGATGAAGAAGGGGGATCTGGATGGACGTGTGGTGGTGGATGGGAGGCAAGGGATGGATGGAACGAGGTGGTGTGGGATGCAAGAAAAGGGACATGTATGCCAGGGGCTACACCTGGCATATATGGTGGGAAAAAGGAAGTCGATGGATAGATAGTGACACTACCATGCCTATGTACTCGGACCTGCATACATATTCATGGCCTCGTATATTAGTATATATAAAATCTAACTATACAAATCTAAGCCATCAAAAATGAAATTAAATTTATACTTTCTTACAAGATACCTGCTCACGAGGGGATCTATTGATCCCTGGCAGGGATGGATGGTCACTCACTCCTACGGATACCTATTCATTTGCACAAACATATTTATATTCAATTACTAAATATTAACTACATTGGACAACAAGATAAACTACTGACATTAAATTTAATTACTGAAAGAAAAATACCCATGTGTATGGTGTCGTGATGTCCTCTGCAACTGCCATGGTTCCATCTAGGTTGAAGGAACGAACGTCCTCCCACCCAGGTGTTGGAGACTCAACAATGAATAGTTGTACATTAAAACAAACCAAGTCATCAACATCTGATTCTAAGTTAAATTTATTAGAAATTATGATATTGCATAACGTATAATCAATACTTGAACATTAAATAAAACAATAACTAACCTAGTGTAGGTAGCTCTTTGTGGCATGCTCCTATGTGGGAACATGGCATGGATTCCCAAAACAACAACAACGATGTGGCACTGGTCCCGTCGATATGGATGGATCATCCTAGCTACCACCTGTAATTGCTCTCCCTCGCCCATCAACAGTATAGACCATGTAGAAATGTGTCTCTCAGGGTGGTCCTGCTCGCTCTACGAGGACATAGCCACAAATGTGGTATTCCTAAGAAGGTGTCGTGTGGTACGTCTAACGGATTCATGGATCTCATCTATCCCGCTACCTAACCCAGGGGGTTGAGGAAGTAGGTTTGGCTCTCGCTTAGGTGCAGGAGGTCCTTTGAGTGGGTTCCATTGGGCGTAAGGTCAATCTTGGGCTGAGCCAAAACCAATGCCCTAGAACTCGATGTTGTCAAATTAGTTCACATGGAGCCCTAACAAAAACTCAACCCACAATTTCTTGAGAAAATAATGTGGTACCTCAACATTGTTACATGGAGGCCTGTCAAAAACCATGAACCATCTCTTCCTCCAATTTTCTCTCCATGGATGGTAATTACACCAGTCCATGCAAACTTGCCTCTTCCTCACATCTGGAGGCTGTCCTATTCTTGGATCTGTAAATTTGATCCACAGTTGGGATTTTGTGATATTCAGGTTTTTTACACCCTCTTTGGACATACCAGTGCCATAATGTTCTATCATTCGAGCCCTATATTCGCTCAATGGTTCTCTCACTATGGGAAATGTTTATTGACTCTATTATGTTTTGTAGTGATGTGGTGAGGGAAATCTGAGAGGGTTCCTTGGTATTCTTTAGTTCATCACTCAAAATTCTTAATTGGTTTAAATCCCCGTGTAATTCATCTTTGGGGTTTTCTTCATTTAATTCAGGGTTTGGGTCCTCTGATTGGTTTGTTTCATTCCTTTATTGGGATGGTTCATTGGTATTTTTAATTATGTTTAGGTAATTTGTACCTGCAATATCAAAATTTTCCCATTTCAATTTATTTTCAAATTTTTTTAATTTTGTATTTTATTTGAAAAACAATAAAAAACATCAAAATAAACAAAAAAATTACATTCTACTCCATCTACCTTACTCCAACGTCGTGGGTGTTGTTTTAGCCTGGTTGGACACTTTCGTTGGGCTCCTTGGGGGTCGTTTTCGCCTTTTTATGCGCTCGCGGGTGGGTTGTGAACAAAACAAATTCTTCACTATTTTGTTTTTTTTAAAACAGGCACGCTCGCATGTCCCTGTGTGCGATTGCACAAAACACGTGTGCACGTCCACATACGCATGTGCACACTTATACACGAGCACGTCATTAGCGACGTGATCGTGCTCCTATTGTCCATGTTGGTGGTCCGATCTGGAGGTTCGCCACTACCGAAGCAAGAGCGTGTGCATGCATATAAGGGTACGTGCGTGTTCTTGTTTTGTTCCACTCGCATGCTCCTATTGCATCATATTTAGGTAGCAGGTTCTTGCGAGTGCCCATGTATTTATATAGTTTATAGCCCATAGTGACTTTGGATATGGTTCTTAGGTTGTAAGATATGCCTCATGCTCTGTGGTTCTAGATTGATATAATATCATCATGCGATGGGGGCTCGACTTGATCCCTTTTCCCCCACCATACAAATCATTTGAAACTTTAAATATAAGTTGCATACATTTTATATTAAGGAACAAACGCCGGTGTGACAGTAAGTCAATGGGACAATACACTAGAGGTTTGGTTTTTGACCTCATTTGACCCTCTAGAATTTTTGGTAAACATAACTATAAATGGCCAATCTAGACTGCCACGTGACAATTTCTTGTTTGTCCACCTTTCATCTAGCTATATGATTAAGTTCCAAATGCCACATCTAGATTGGTCTGTGTAACTGCCAACTCACTATACGATCTTCCAACTCAGTAGTACAGTCTTCCACCTAGCCTTGTCTAGTGCTTCCACTTTAGTGTACAACTAGTCTATAAAATCCACGTGTCACCCTTCTAGTGGTGCCACATGGCACTCCTTTTTGCCAATTTTTACTTATTTTGTTGAAAATTCATAGTGCAATATCTTTCTCATATGACGTGCATTTGAGGCCATTCAAGCGGTGTTGCAAAGATCTTATTAAGAGAGATAAAACGATGTCTTTTGTTTAAGAATTTGAGACTCGTAATTTATAAGCAATCGTAGATACTCGTGGATCAGATATCCCAAGAATTTGTAAACTAATATTTTGATTAAATAAGTTTCTTCTATCACACACATGATTGTATTCCTATCATTTGATTCAAGTCCAATATTAATTTTTTTTTTAGAATATGTATATGTTCATTTCTAGATCTCTTGTTTCATTTCCTCTAAGGCTATTCTTTACAGTGTATCTTTTTTTTGCATATATATATATATATATATATATGCAAAAAAAAGCTACACTGTAAAGAATAGCCTTAGAGGAAATGAAACCTAGATGATGTATTGTTATGAAATCTAGTTATTATTTATTTATCTCTTCAACAATTAACGTATTGTTATCATCTAGACATATAAATATTTCAATCATATGATAATGCCATTGAATAAAATACATAAGAAAATATTACTAATTGGTTACATCTTTTTCTTGAGAAGCTTTATAAATGTTAATACATTAAAAAGAATACATGAAGAATAAACATTTTATAAATTATACACATTTAAATCATCAATACTAGAATTCACTTATCTAGTTCTCTGAGATTTTTTCTACAAACCATCAAGGGATATTTTGAATCACACAGCTATAGACCAACATGAACGCTAAACCTTTATGTCCTTCTAGTCACCCCCAATCTAGGCCATGATACCACTAGGGCTCAGTTACTCAGGTTTTTCCAAGCTTAACTTGGATTTTCAACTAAATCAAATTTGAATCTTTTTAGAAGAACATACTAGTTATTTCATCAACAACTAAACACTTCTTTGAACATCTTAAAAAGAGTATAAATATCACAACTTGTTGTCAATTCAATAATTTTTCTCTTTTACCATCCTTTAATGGCTCCCATTGAAGAAAACAAATCTTACCTATCAATACACCATGTGCTGCACTCTATGGCCATAGATACTTTTTTAATCTCTAGAACCAAGATAAACTTGAAATAAGGAAAATTTTCTCTCAACATAGTTTTTCCTCTAAGGAGCAATTAGCTATGCTTCCCTCTTCTTTCCTCTTTCTAATTCCCAAAAAAATGATGAACACCCTTTTATTGTTTTTGTTCTTATTTTTAAATGGCTTCTTTCCTCAATAATGAATTTCAGTAGAGAGGGGAGGGATGTTATTTTTCTAGTTTCAATCGATTGAACCTACGGAGAATACCTAATGGAGCCATAGTGAATTTCTGTAGACAGGGAAGGGATGTTATTTTTACAGTTTCACTCTATTGAACCTACGGAAAATATATTTAATAGAGCCATAGTGATATTTTTATGGCAAAGTTTCTCTTTTAGTTGTTAGAATTAATTAATCACTTCAATTTAATTCATTAAATCTTCCTTAAGTTGGAATTTCCCTCTAGTGAGATCATGTCCTATCTTACTTCGGTGTTGCCCATGGTTTTTGAAGGAACAAACCACTTAATTATAATTAAATAATATTGTTTACAATTTCTACGAATAACAATCCATAGTGTATATTTACAATTACATTTTCCATGTTATTAAATAGGTAGTCAAAACATCAAACATCAAACCAGGGATATTACATTTAAACATATATGGAACCAATAGCTCGTCAGATAGATCCTTGAAGAAGACTCACAGACACTTGGAAATCAATGCTTCCCCTATCTCCTCAAAAGACTTCTTAGTTTTTTCCTTGGCTCCAGGAAGAATGTGTTTTGCATTATAAAAATATACAACCTATGGCCCCTTTTTACTAATACATAGAGGAATATGTGCTCACTTGGGAACACAGGTGTTATTAATGGATGCATGTTCTGAAGTATGCATGTGTTCTTTAGATTATGACTTGGCATACAATAGGATAACATTTGATGTGGTTCAAAGAGAATTGGAGTTGTACAAAGATGAATGTCAATGTGTCCATGCATCGATGCATTCTTGCACACACCATTGGCACTTTATCATCCATCATCTTTTGCAAGCGCCCTAGAAACTAGACTTTAGTCTCAATATTTTTAGATAGGTATGTGACATCTAAGTTATAAAATGTTGTTTATCACATGCAATAAGAGATTTCAATCAAAAGAATAAAACACGTTTCTGAGGAATTAGAGAACCATGTCCTCTTTATATCCCTTCATTATGAAATTTGTGATTATTTTCATTACTTGTCCAAATAATTTTATGGTTCATTGCAAATATCTATAAGATATAAAAACAAGAGAGATATCACCTTGCAAAATCACAAATATATATTCTTCCAATTCTCAACTCTCAACCAAACTACTTATCCCATCAACAAAAAGAAATTAATTGGATGAACCCAACATGTATACCCATAGTTCCTTAATACTACCTAAAATATACCCATAGTTCCTTAATACTACCTAAAATATTATCTAAAATATAATCCCATCACTTCCTTAATACTATCTAAAATATTAAATTACATTTTAAAAAAATTTAGACCTCAAGTATGAACACATATACTATGATATTAGTTTACTACTAAATCCCGTGTTATTACATTATCATCATGTGATGAAACTAATATGCAAAAAATTAATATTATAATTATTTTTCTAGCAGTTGTTGAATTATAATAGGATTATCATGCTGAAATTGTTTAACATTGATTAATATAGTGTTAATTTTGGGGGAATTTCACTTGTAATTTATGTTGATATAAGTTCGGTGAAAACATCTATACTCAAATTTATACATTTTGTTAAAATTACGAATTGTATAATTAAGATGGAGTGTCTTATAAATTACAACATATTAAAATTTCAAATTTTAGCATAATGTTTAGACATTGTGAAAACATTCATACTCAAATTTATAAATTTTATTAAAATTATAAATTACATAATATTAAATTAATTTTCTACTTTATCACAGGTCTGATGTAAATTAATTTATTATAATAATAATGACACAATTGAATGGTCTCTTATTATAATAAAACTAAAATGTTATACTTTCTATTTTTTTAATGGTTTTGGCAAGAATCCAGAAATGATTGACAAAAATCCCTAAAATTACAGTTTCTGTTGCTGAATTGCAAATTTTATTGCAAAAATAGATTTATTGACTTTGATTTTTTAACCAAATTTTATTGAAAAAAACCTACCAAAATACTGATGCAAATAGTCTGTCAGGTTAGGTACTACTCCCTCCCTAAGTCGTTTCAAACTTGTATTTTTCCTCGGTCTTACACCACTGCGACAATTTTATAAAGCAAAATAGTCGTTAAATTTGAGTCAAGGGCCGCCCCATCCGCCCCATCCGCCCCATTTCAGCAATGCGACGACAATCAATCCGACCGTAGGCACGTCTCACGAAATTACTGGGAGCGGTTAGCACGGTAAGCAGGAAAGTGATAGAAATTGTTTATTTAGTCATATAAAACTATTACATGCGACATATCGACGGGGGGTTTGGTGTCTCTTCAGTAAATGATATCCAGATTAATGTGTGACCTTTCGTCACACAGAGCCACTTAAAATTGGCTTAAGTCGAGCGCATTGACTGGGTTAAGGAATTCGTCAAGCAACCGATTCGATGATGTAAGTCATTACCCGGCTCAGCCCGTCAATCCCTAGCAAATGGCCCGGCGTTTTCCGGTATCTGAAAATCGAGTGTTCTGAGATTAAAAAAAAAATCGGGCCGGCCGGGAATCTGCTTTATGTCGGTTTTTGAATCGCTGCCAGTTTGGAGAAATTGAAGTACCGAGTATGTGAGGCGGCATTATCTGTAAATATTTCTAGTAGTAATGTGGGCTAGGGCCGCAGTTTGTTATACCTTCTGCCGGACCAGTACCGTTTCAAAGGAAGTCTCCCGTGGCTTCAATTTCATACAGGAAGGGCGAATTTGAGAATAAGGCCATGAGTTCCAACGATCCCTTTGTTCGTTCCCCTAAGGATTATGGCAAAACTAGACATGATATTAATGCAAGAATCATGATCTCAGTCACAATATTTCTTGTTTTTGTTGTTTGGTTCGTCCTTTTGCTGCATGCTTATGCCAGATGGTTTCGGAGGCAACCTTCTATATATCCCAGATGGAGATCAGCTCATAGGAGTCGCCGGTTTCATTTTACAGGTCAAGAACCGGCGAGTCTGCGGAATGTGGGTTTGGATTCTGCGCTGTTGGAGACTCTCACAGTGTTTGTGTATAAACCGGAGAATTTCATAGATGGGCTCGAGTGCGCGGTCTGTCTGTTCGAGTTGGAGGAGAATGAGAAAGCCCGGATTCTGCCGAATTGCAGGCATGGTTTTCATGTTGACTGTATTGACATGTGGTTTCTTTCTCATTCCACTTGTCCTCTCTGCAGAATCATTGTGCAGCCCGAACAGCCAGTTTTGGAATCTGTTAGATCGCAGCAGGTTCCGGTTACAATCCCAGGGTTAATTCCTTCAGAAATCCATGACAGTCTCAATTCGGAGTAGGCAGAAGCAGTTGAATGATCAGGAAAACTCGGATGGGAAAAGAAAAATAATAATATCTCGGCGTGGCATTGAAATACCGAGGAGGGCGGATGCCGTTTCGTCGGCCGCCGAAGCCCGCGGTCCTCATCAACCAAATGGATCTCAGTAGTAATCGAATTCCCCCGTCTATCGCCTTCATTAGCTTACGAGGAAGTCGACCAGAGACACAGGTCTTCTAGTCCCATCACCCAGCTTTAAAAGTGCGATGCCGAAAATAATTTTCCGTCCGATCATCTAGCTTCTGAATAGAGTGAATAGTGCGATGTAAGAAATAATGATAGTGTTGTTTACTGGACTGTTGTGATAAGGTTTGAAGGGTAGATGACTCCTGTGTTGTTTACTGGACTGTTGTGATAAGGTTTGAAGGGTAGATGACTCATGTTATAGGGTTTATCTTGATGGACTTTAGAGCGTGTTTGCCCTTATTAAGTCAGAAGTTATTGGTATATCTGGTGGGCTTCAGAATCGTATCTGCCTCTATTAAATCACAAGTTATTGGTATATCTGACTTGCACATTAGTTCCCATAATTAAAAGGCATCCTATCATTTAGCATTTGAAAAATGGTCATAGAGCATGCTATCATCCAGCATTTGAAAAAATGGTTGTACACTGAACCATATTTTACACAGGAAGATACACATATAACTAGGACAGTTAGGGTGAATGTCAATAAGTTACAAGTAACAAGTCAAGTTATATTGTGTGTCATGTGTTGTTTGTTATTTATGTTTTAGCTATGCTTTTATGTAAAAATGCAAAATTTAGTTGTTTAGTATCTATGTTTCAATCTTATCTAAAATGTAAAAATGTAAAATGAAAAATATTTTAATATTATTTTATTTGAAATTTAAAACAATTTTTATAAAATAAATTCTGATAAGAACAATTTAACTTATAGTTAGTGAATGTTAATAAACCATAAATTTCATGTAACTCATTACTAAATACTCGATATAGATGTTTGAGCTAAGTTACCAGTTATTTGCATACATAGAATTATTATTATTATCAAATATATAAATAACAATAATATTTCAAGTTTTAGTTTAGAATACATGGGTATTGGATATTAAATCTGATCACCTCCTTGTACATGATTATAACACTCCTATGCTTGAGCCGAGGTAGAGTTCAATGGTGTTGTGGCTTTGATCACTTCCTTGTACATGATCATAACACTACTATGGGTCACTAGGGTGAGGAGAGGTAGAGTTTAAATGGTGTTATGATTCTTTTGAAACTATCAAAGTGGTTAGTATTTTGTGGGTAAGAACAAAGGTTTTTGTTTGTGGATTTGTTTTGCAAAGTGAAGGATTTTAGGCTTTTTGGGATGTAACATTTGGCAGGTGAGTTTTTGTGGCAATATAAATTTGAAATTAGGGTGGTGATTTCTTTGAGGGTGTTTTTTATGGTGAGTATTAGTGATAAGTTCTTGTGGTGGCTTATTGATGGAAAGGAAGGTGGTGTTTTCTTGTGTTCAATTACAATTTTACTAATGATTTGCATACCCTTCTCAAAATTGGCACAGTTCATTGTTTGAAACTTTTCCATGATAGTAAGTATGGTAGGGATATTTCCGGGGAAAAACTACATGTTGCGATTTCTCTCATCCAACATGCATGCTTAATTCATATACTTGAACGCCAAAATTGAACGACATACATACTCAATTCATAGATCTGGAAGCTATGATTGAAATTGCAAGGATCCCTAAAACTTGAAAGAATCTCTTATAGATGAAGCTAGTGATCATGCTACCATTCAAAGCCAAGAGCTCACAAAAGTTGAAGAAACAAAATTCCAAATTACTCTTAACATTTTTATATCTTGTATAATATTAAGGTTAATAATCTTAAAAAATAAAAATCAAAAGGACTCTTTGATAACCCTTAAATATATTTTAAGCTTTATTAAACTTTAATATTTTATTATGAATTGTATTAATTTTTTTTTCTAACTTTTTTTTAATAACTTTTATCCTTTATAATTTATTTATATTTGTATTGTAACAATTTTTTAATATAAATATCATACTTATATTATTTATTTATATATAAACTTATATTTTCTCTTTTTATATAAAATGTTCTTTCTATTTAATAAAAAAATAATATACAATTATATATAAATGTATATTCTTTCTCTATAAAATATTCTCTCTTTCATTGAGAAATAATATTATGACTCCACATACCTTACTTTGTATATATCACTATTTCTATATAGATTCTTGACCATACAACTATACATTTATACCTTAATTGAAATCAAACTCTATTAATCATGTTCATGCTGCAGTCCCTTAAACGAAGTGATCCATGTTAATACAAAGGCTTGATCGGCATGAAAAGCCAATTAGAAAGGAAGCCATTACTTAATCCAAATTAATATATGAAACGAACGAACCGGTCCATCTTAATACAAATGTAAGATCAATCTGAAAAATCAATTCGATAGAGAGCATGCCTGGTTTTTACATGAGATTGGAGGAGATTTATGCAGGTATCAAATGTTGAAATTTTCCAGAAATTTATAATGTTCAGGATTATTAATTAATTTATTTTATACATCATAAAGATTTAGAAGTTGAGTCACACTTAAAATAAAATATGTTTGTGATTTATGAGGGTAAAATTATATGGAATTTTTAGATGTGTTTTGATCTTTAAGTTATTAGATGAGAAAAGCCAATTCTTAATGAAGTATTAGCAATCTTAGATCATACCTCAAAACAATTAGCAATTCTTAATGCCCGTCAACCCTGTTGTTTACTAGTTAATTATGTTTCTGTGCTAATCTGGTTAGATGAGAGGTCAAACTTATGTATTTGACGTCACTATGAAAGATTCTCCATTAACAATATGCCACTTGCTCATTCCGTCTCTTTGAATAAATTTTATATTTCATGTAACGACAAGTTCGGACTATGGATTCCGCTCCATTAAAAATATGCATGTGACTTTTAATGTTTTTTAAAACATTGAATAACTGCCACTGTTGAATCAAGACTTGTAGTTCGGAAAAGAAAAGAGAAAATAGCAGCGTCAGATAAGGAAGCAATAAACAATGTTCAACTCACCCACCATCCATTACTGGAGAGCTGCTGATATCTCAATTATTTAACGACCATAATTAAAAAACTCTACACATTTAACAACACATTAATAAATCAAAACAGGTTTTTCACGAGGAAATTGTTCCTCAACTTCAAAAGAGATTAAGCTTTGTGAAATGTAAAATCTACGAGTATAGATTTATCTTAATTATAACTCTACCAAGTGTGAAGAGGGATCAAGTTCTCTTGAGGAGCAAACCTTTTTTAATTAAAAAAAATCAATAATAATCATATAATCAAATAGTTTTTCAATAAATGTTTTATTTGTCTTTTTTTAAAACTAATAATGAATATTAAAAAAAGTTAATGAGTAAAATAATCTATATAAAATTTTAAAATCCAAATTTCTAGAATAAATTAGAATTTGAAAAACATTTTACCAACAAATGAAGATTTTAAACATTTATTTAAATAATTTTGAGAAATGACTTATTTTAGTCTATAACTAAAAATGAACTTTTACATGTTAGGGTTAACCTTGACTTGGGAATGAGCAAGGATGTAAGTGGTTTAAGACACATGGCTTTAGTAGCCTGTGGTTTCTTCTTAGTTCTATTTGCATTTAAAGAACGCTATAAATATGGTTGTAATATTTCATTGTAATGTGCCAAAGTGAGCAACGTAATTTATTTTCTATCACATATTTTATTCCTAACATTATGTCTTCTTAGGTTTCAAGTTAAAAAAAATTTATATATTGAAATTTGATAATAATTACATAAATATGTTTTAGTATTAAATTTTATATGTTCTTGGTTTTATAATTTTGGTTTTTATTACTCAAGTCAATTGACTAATATTTTACTACTCAATTTGTAAGATTGTGAGTATTGCCATAATATGGTTGTATATTTATATGAGTATAATATATATATAAAAGTCCTCATGTTATAAAAATTTTATTTTTTACTTTTTGTTATTTTTTATTTATTGAGTCAACATGTGCCGTTCATTTCGTCTATTTGAGCTGTAGAAAGCGCCTCTCAACCCAAAGATGTATGTATTTTTAGGTTAAAATATTAATTAGTAGATTCATAAATAAAGTGGTCAATGAATTTTCAATAGATACAACTAGTTACTTAATTTTTTTTTGAAGATGGTTGATTGTTAAATAAAAACTAAAATATATAATTTTATATTAAAATAATATTTAAATAGCTATAGTTATATAAACATATAACAAATACTATTTAATAAATAAATAAAACAAATTATTATCCATTTTTTAAGCACAAGTTAAGTGAAACTTATTTAAATCTCAATCAAGATGCATTCAATGAATCTTTCTTGTACACTTGTTACACTTGGATTAATCTTGTTTATCTATTAAAAAAATCCAAAATCTCAAATAATATTTACTTCTAATAACCTAATAATTTTATTCTCTAAAAATTATATAATTAAAAAAAAAATTGTTTTTTTTCAACTTAAAAAAATCATACTAACTAATTATTTATCAGATTCCTTAAAAAATCCTTATGGAAAAATATTTCAATTAGAAGAGAAAGCCTTCACTATACAGTTGAAATTTTCACTATTGTGTGTAAAAAGCCTTCACTATACATTGGAAATTTTCACTATTGTGTGTAAAATTTTCACAAGAAGAAACGAATGTAGCATTGGAAAGAGTTGTTCGTTTATATTAGTTTCTCAAGAATTTTAATCTCTTTTTTATAAAATTGTTTAACTATTAAATATTAGCTAATGTGTTTATTATTCTAGACTTGGGTACAAAAGCACTAATTAATTACTTCAATAAAGATCCATTAACGCAGGATTTCAAGAGAAGAAGGCCTTGACTCTATTGTGGAAAATTTTCACAAGAACAAACAAATGTAGCATTGGAAAGAGTTGTTCTTTAATATTAATTTCTTAAGAATTTATTCTCTTTTTATAAAATTGTTTAAGTATTAAACATTAGCTAACCTGTTGATTATTCTAGACTTGGTACAAAAGCACTTATTATTTACTTCAATAAATAAAGATTCACTAATGGAGCGAGATTCCAATGAGAAAAAGGCCTTCACTATATTGCCGAAATTTTTCACAAGAAGAAACGTATGTAGCATTGGAAAGAGTAGTTCTTTTATACTAGTTTCTTAAGAAATTTAATCTCTTTTTTATAAAATTGTTTAATTATTAAACATCAGCTAATGTGTTGATTATTCTACACTTGGGTAGAAAAAGCATGGTGAAGGTAGTATTTTTTTTCCTTTTCATTATAATTTTATATGTTTAGACTGGTTATGGCTATTAAGATATTTTGTTAACTTTTTATTATTTATCTCAGCACTTCAACTTATTTGTGTGAAAAAACAACAATTTTCAATACAAAAGGATGGGTAAAGACTTACTTTCAAAAGATTGAAAAAAGATGAATTTAAGTTAAGATTTCTTAATTATACATAGAGATCTCATTATGACACACTTCAATCATTCAAACTACAAAACACTAGTCAAATGGATGTAGCTTGGGTGGTTGGGAGGAATGAATGCTACCCTCCCCACCCAGGTTCTACTCTTGTAAGTGACATGATGCTCTTGTGGAGCCATTTGTAATAAATGTTGTGAATGATGAGCTGACCATAATTTTCCGTGGAGTAGCCCTCTAACAAATGGTGAACCACATTTTAAAAAACTACAAAACACTCAAATCAGATGCTCACAAAAAAAAGTTACTCCATCAATCCAACCATTTTATTAAGAAAGGATTAGATAGTTATAGGTTCAATGTTTCTTTTACAACAAATACTATGGCATCATTTACATGTTGATTAATAATAATAATCCATCCGGCATAGAGTTGGGTTATACAAATTTTAGGCAGTTAGAAACTGTTTAATTATCTTTTAATGATTAGTTTTATAGTCCTTTCTTAACTAACATTAAAAACTAGCCTATTGTTCTATACATGTACAAAACTTTAGTGCACCATCTACACATTTTATTGTGTAAACCATAAACTTGATACATTATTACAAAATCCAAAATCTTCCCATTGTAGTGTATTTAAACTTGTGCACACACTAGCTATAATGCCAACAAAAACCCAACACTATGTTTAGCTCACCCTTGAGCCACCAATATTGTTTTGGAGGTGACATGGTGAACTATGGAAGATCGTTCTTTAACTGATCTACAAATTCTTGAAACTAATTGTCCAACTTCTTAAAAGACCATCAACAATTCAAAATCCTACACAATTTTTGTTGGAAATATTAATTACTCGCTGGTGTACATATCATCTTAGCCGACTCGGTTAGAGTCTACAGAAGTACACTATTGTCACACAATCTGTCAGGATGAAGACTTCATGTCTCTCCATATTTATGCAATCGAATTGAATTTTTGAAGTTAAATTTTTAGGTATAAATTTATTACAGTATTTAATGTATGTCAGTATCTCCCAAGAGAAGAAAATGTTAGTCTTTGTATATGGAGAATAAGAAAAATGAAAAATAGAGAGGAGATTGTGTGTGTGCGGCAAAGAGAGTAGAAAAAAGTAAGAAGAACAAGAGAAGAACAAAAAATATGAGAAGAGTTCGAGAGATCAAGCTCGTGTGTTGTGAAAGTGTTGAGAGCAAAAGCTTTGTAAAAGGTGAAACATCCTTGTAATTTCCAAGTTTGTAATTGCGACTGTAGTTCTTTGTTATGTCACGAAAATATATATAATTCCATAGTTTATGATTGAACTCATGTCTTATTTATGTAGCACATCTTCTCCAGAATTACTTGAGCGAATGTTTTTTACATTTACCATCTTATGAAAGACACAAAGAATCCACAAATATTTCACCATATAAAAGTCTAAGTTTTAACCGTAGATTGCTTGACACAAGTCTTACTTAATACTTTGGTTATATGATATTGTGAGTTTGTTCCAATACAGTTGTGTCGAGGTTTATCCCAAGTTACAAGTCGGTGAAAAGCATTTTTCATATTATAAGTCTTTAGACTAAGAAATATTTTTTATAAATTTTCGTTAAAAGTGGTCATGTCGAAGTTGGAGTTGGTCTTGGTAAAATCCCGTCGAAGACAATTCGTTGTTTGTCGAGGTAAAAGTGTGTCTAGTTAAAAATCCATAAAAAGTGTTTCGATCAAAAAGTGAAAGTTGAAGTACTATTGTAGACTTGTCTATCGCAATAAATATTCATCGCAGTAAAACCCTGTCATAGTAAAATATCATCATAGGTATTTTGGTTGCAAGTATTTCGGTCAAAGAAAAAGGTGAGTTTTCCCAAAGGCATTGTGTTGCATCCCAAAAAGTTGAAAAAAAAAACTTACTACGCAGCAACTAAGTTTATTGTGGTTGCCAGTAACTCCCAAGATCTAGTATCAGAGCATGTTTTGGATAGAAACCTTGTCTTAAAAGGGAAAAAATAATTTTCCAAGGAAAATAAAAGTTTTAAAAATGGCTTCCACTTCTGTTACACACATGTCGAGTTTACGAAATCCAATTTTCTCAAAAAACAATTATGAGTATTGGTCTCTAACAATGAAGGCTTTGTTCAGAGGTCAAGATGTATGGGAGATAGTCCAAAATAGTTATACATAACCAACATATCAGGTGCCATATAATAATCTCACACACATTGAGGAGGACTCCCTAAGGGAATAGATGAACACAGACTAAAAGGCTATGTTCTACATACACCAAGCCATGCATGAAAGCATACTTCCAAGAGTAGCAGCAACAAAGACCCCTAAGCAGGCATGTGATACATTGGAAACCTCCTATCAAGGCTTGGAAAAGGTAAAGTAATCTATACTGAATATTCTTATAAGAGATTTTGAATCTTTGTCAATGAAAGACACAGATTCAATGGACTCATTCTTTACTCGAGTTATTGGGTTGATAAATCAACTGAATTCTCATGGAGAAAATGATCTAGAATACATAAGGGTTGTGTTGGTTGTGGAGATTGATCTTCCATATTTAGAGATGTTATTGTTTATTTGTGTTTGTACCCTAGTTTTAATGTACACTTGTCCCAGCTAGGGGTGCGGGGAGACATCGTCCCCCTTGTGGGGATCCGGGTCAGCACCCTTGAGAAAGGGGGTTCGGGGGAGAATCCCCATAAGGGAATATTTTGGGATGTTTGTAGGCCAATATTTTGGGACCCATGGTATTGGGTGACCCATAGTATTTTCCCATGGTAATTCTCCTACGGGTGCCCGCAAGAATCTGCTACCCAATTATGATGCAATGGGAGCGCGCTAGCTGAAAAAATAGGAACGCGCATGAAGACTTGGATGCACGCACGTGTTCTTGCTTTGGCAAAGGCAAACCTCCATGTCGGGTTTTCGATGTGGAAAATAGGAGTGTATACATTCCCCTAAGCACGTGCATGTGTGTATGGGCGCACACGCGTGTTTTAGTGTGTACGTGTTAAACACGCACGCGTTTCTGTGTGTTTTAAAAAAACAAACAAAAAATGGACATTTTATTCCACTCACAACTCGTGAGTGTGCAAGCTACCCAAAAATGACACCCATGGAGGCCAAAATGACACCCACAGAGCCTAAAACAAGTGTCCAAGCACCCCAAAACAACACCAACGACCATTGGAATAAGGTAGGTGGATTCACATTTGAATTTTGTTGTTTTTTTAATGTTTTTCATTGTAGTTAAAATAAAATATAAAATTAAAAAAAATTGCAAATGAATTGAAATGGAACAAATTTGATATTGCAGATACATTACCTCTACCATAATGACAAATACCAATTAACCATCCCAACAAACGAGTGAAACAAACCAATTAGAGGACCCAATAAACCATGAATTAAATGAAGAAAACCTCGAAGATGGATTTGGTGAACCACCAGAAAACCTCGAAAATGAACTACATGGGGATTTAAACCAGTTAAGGATATTGAGTGATGAGCTGAAGAACACTAGGGAACCATCCCGGGTTTCCCTCTGTTAAATTTGAGCATATAGACTTGTAGACAAACACACAACTCACAAAGAAGATCTCACAATTTACTCAGCCATTGAAGAATGAAACAATGCAAAAGGCTTGCAGCTGTGAATGCTTTCATTAA
>LPNX011104507.1:104353-116853 GCA_001517045.1 Pseudotsuga menziesii
CTCACCACATCACTATAAAACATAATTGAGTGTATCAGCATTGCCCATAGTGAGATAACCAATTTGAGCCAAGGCTCGAATGAGAGAACATTATGCCACTGGTAAGTACAAAGAATATATAAAAAACCTGAATATCACAACATCCCAATTGTGGAGAAAATTTATAGATCCGAGAACAAGACAACCTCCAGATGTGAGGAAGAGGCGAGTTTGCATGGACTAGTGTAATTACCATCCATGGAGAGAAAAGTGGAGGAAGAGATGGTTCATGGTTTTTTACAAGCCTCCATGCAACAATGTCGAGGTCCCACAGTATTTTCTTAGGAAAATGTGGGCCGAGTTTGTGTTACGGTTCCATGTGAACTATTTCGACATCACTGAGTTCTAGGGCATCGATTTTGGCTCAGCCCAAGATCTACCTCAAGCCCACCAGAACCCACTCAGAGGACCTCGTGCACCTAGGAGAGCGCCAAACCCGCTTCCTCAACCCCCTGGGTTAGGTAGCGGGCTAGATGAGATCCATGAGTTCGTTATACATGCCACATGACACCTTCTCAAGCATACTTTTGTTGCTATCTCCTCCAAGAGCTAGCAGAACCACCTCGAGAAACACACTTCTGCATGACCTACTAGTGGTGGGAAAGGGAGAATAGCTACAAGTGGTAGCCAGGATGATCCATACAGTTCGATGGGACTAGTTCCACATTGTTTTTCTCATTGTGGGAATCCATGCCATGTTCCCATGTAGTAGCATGACACAGAGAGCTACCTACAGTAGGTTAGTTATTATTTTATTTAATGTTAAAGTATTGATTATATGTTATGCAATCTCATAATTTCTAATAAATTTAGCTTAGAATTAGATGTTGATCACTTGATTTGTTTTAATGTACAACTATTTGGTGTTGAGTCTCCAACACCCGGGTGGGAGGACGTTGGTTCCTTCAACCTAGATGGAGCCATGGCAGTTGTAGAGGACATCGCGACACCATACACATCGGTAGTTTTCTTTCAGTAATTAAATGTAATGTTAGTATTAATCTTCTCATCCAATGTATTTAATATCTAGTAAGTGAATCTAAATGTTTTTTTGTTTGCACAGGTGTTCGCAGGAGTGAGTGACCATCCATCCCCGTCAAGGATCAACAAATCCCCCCATGTGTAGCTATTGTGTAATAAAGTATAAATTTAACTTCAGTTTTGAGGGATTAGCTTTGTATAGTTATGTTTTGTATGTACTAATATGTGATTCCATGAATATGTATGCAAGTCCAATTACATAGGCATGTCGGTGTAACGATCTCTCCACCTACTTCCTTTTTCCCACCATATATGCCAAGTGTAGCCCCTAGCATACATGTCCCTTTCCATGCATCCCTCCCCACCATGTTCCATCCATCCCTTGTGTCCCATCCACCACCACACTTCCATCCAACTCCCCCTTATTTGTCAGAGATTTTTCTCACTCTCCCCCCCCCTACCCCACCCATCCACCCCCTCCCTTGCAATTTCCTGTGTTTCCACCCTCCCCACTCTGACCACGATACACCACCCATACACATTCACCCATCCCTCCACCCCATCCCAGACCTCATCCCCCTTCCCCAGATTCCCCCACCACCCTCATTTCCTCTTACAGGGTGGCCCATTCCATTCTACATCCAATTGGGGTTTATCGTTGTACATCACCACTTCGCCCACTCCCGTCCATGCCCTCTCTCACCGTTCCCCCTATTTTTGTAGCCAACGTCGATGTGGCTACATACTTTGCTATTCCATCCACCCTAGTATCAAATTAGGTTGTCCATCCCACTACTCCACCTGCCAACCCCGAGGACCAGCCGACTACTCCACCTGCCACCCTCGAGGACTAGCTTGTTGTGTTCACGGTGAGATTGATTAGTTTATGAAAATATCATGCAATATTAACAGAAATTAACATAGGAAGTAAATTGTATGAGTTATCTTATTGTTTAAATGTTACAGGGTGGCGTTGTTGAGAGACTTAGATCACGGAGTAGGGTAGCCCGCTCACCACTTAAGGTCTCATCTGAGGTGAGCTATTTAATATTTTAAAACTTAATTTTGATTTTAAAATTGTTTTTTATACATGTATAATTTCCTGTAGGAGTTGACATTTGATTGTTGTCATTTCAGATCCCAAGGGGAGGTGGTAGAAGCGGCATGAAGGAATGAGCTTCCTCTACCTTGAAGAAGAGGAAGATCAATTTTTTAGGTGCACCTGGGAGCTCCAAGGGTGGCAGGAGGATTGAGAGACCCTCCTATGTACATTATCCATGATGTGGCATTTTGGCATGAGTTTCCATATTTTGTATAGGGAACGAGTTGCCATTGTATAAACATTGGGAACGATGTTTCATTTTTCACTACTACTGTATATGATTGGAAATTTGTGTATATTAATATATAAATTTTTACTTCTTTATATTAATTTTCCTTTGATTACATATTTGCATACATTATGTCGAATGAAATAGTAGATTGTAGTTGGTGTGCTTCCAATACTTATTGTTGACGAAGCAATAACGTTTGTATGTTCACAATAAAATGCATAAATTTATTAACATTGTAAGTTAGTTAACAAAAAAATACACAACTGCATAAACGTGTACAATAAAAATGATAATTTTAAATACCAAATACCTGATCTTGTAAATCATAGTGCAAATATTTTTTCAATCTAGAAAATTTTCCCATGAAGTATTCCTCTTGCTACCAAATAATTTTATCGAGATATTTTTCTAGTTTTCCAAGCCTCCCTTCACCCCTCGTCCCTTCCATTTGTTTTCTCAGCTTGTCATACCTAGATTTGATCTTGTTATTGCATACCTAAACTCTAAGGACCTAGACCTAACTAGAAACCTAACCTAAAACCCTAGCTTTCTACCCTTCCAAACCCTTCCTTCATTTTGCATCTCCTAATCTACTCGCTTACCTTTCCACCTCTCCTCTCTCATTTCCTAACCCTAAGCTTGGAATCCCATACTCGTATCCTCATCCTATAGGATCAGGCCTTAGCCCCCTTTCAAAACCCCTTTTCTAGCCTTAACATCCCTCCTAGGATTCTATAAGTCAATCTCTCTGAAACCCTAGCTACCAACAACTCCTAGATAAGAATCAATTCTAACTAAAGTTGGTCACTCATTCCATGAGTGTGTAAGATTCGTTCCTTCTCTCTCCTCCACAACAAGAACACCAAGTAACCTTAGGGATTCTCAAATGCCACAATTCCTAGCCTTCTTCTCTCACAAAAGCTACAAAGTTAAATACTTTCTTTTCTCCTCAAGGTGAATTTCATGAAGAATTTCATCTAGCTCTTTGTTGAACCCTAATTCCTATTGAACCAACATACTAACACCTAACCTCTCCCTCCTCAACATTACCTTCCTTTATGATAGATACACATTCATAGAGGACTGTGTATATCATTGACATTTCCATCCATACATAAGAAGTTTTGACAGTGATATACAAGTACATTTGCACTACTAAAATACCTCTAAAAAACATGTACAAGATACCATCTTTTTTTTATGACTATCATATCGGTACTTGTTGGCCCTCTTGGTTTGACTGGAAATTACTATTTGGGATAGTCATGGAAAATGTGTCTTAGCTGGAAAATACATTTAGTTTGACACTCCCATTCATTCACCAAGTTGGAATTGACAATACTTGTAGTCCACTTACATTTACCTAACAATTGTCTTCCTAATTGCAAACTTGAAATTGACATAACTATTGCATCTTTACTTAGAAGTAACATTTTGGGACAGTCATACTTGGATGAAAGTTATCATTGGTTTGACAGCCTTATTCATTGTCCAAATTGGAATAGAAAGCACTAGTTTTCATTTTGTATTTACATAGTCACATTATTGTCTCATTTTGCAAGCTAGAAATTGATATTGGAACGATCTTCTCTTACCATTTGATTGACTGGAAATTTCATAGTATTGATGAGTTGAGAATCATATTGAACATGACTATTGTTGGCTTTCATTTGTTACATCTACTTGGAAAACATTGATTTGGATAAATTACACAATTTATATCATTTGAAGATGAAGTTGACATTACTTACTCTCTTTGAATACATACATATTTGTTATGCTATTGTTGATCACTTGCAATTTTAACGATCTCGTGTACTTGTTACTTTGGCATAGGCTAACTGAAGTTTAAGGGATAGCATGCATAACCTAGTATTTAGAATCAATGAGGAAACCCTAACCCTAGTTGAATTTTAAAGGTTAGCATGCATAACCTAGGATTTATAATCAATGAGGAAACCATAACCCAAACGATGTTTTTGGGTTGGCAGGCATAACTGAGGGTTTAGAATCAATGAGGAAACCCTAAACCTAGGAGGGAAACCCTAACAATAACGCTACCTAACCATCTCTTGTGGCCTCTTATAAAGTAACTTTTTGTTTGTATATGAGCATGCCTAGGATTGTAGTCATATTTCACATATTCTTTATAGACTAATCAAATGAAATACTCTTTACAGTTTATCATGCACAAATTGCACAAGTTGATGTTAATCAATGGGGAAAATTTAACCCTAACGAGGAAACCATTTTGACTTGGCTAGAAATCATTCTTAGTTTGAGAGTCCTATCTTCATGGAAATTGGATTGATTGGGGTCTATGTCAATGTATGTCGGTTGCAAAAGAGGTTGACTTTGTATGACATAATGATAACGTCCCATAAACACCACTAACATGCTTCAACCACATGCATAATTGAAAGGAAAATTACGTCGAATTTTATTTGCAATCACCCAACCAACCATTAAATAAAATATTGAATCATCTTATAGTGTTTGACCCCCCTCTTTCAAAAGAAATATTCATTATGGTTATTTTCTTGCAAGCATATATTCTAGGTAAATGGTCTATTCTAGATACATATAGTCTATGTATATGGTCTATTGGTTTCTAGTTAAGTGAGACCAACAAATCTAATTATCTAAATCTAATGACTTCATCAAACTCTAGTTTGTAGTTGTATGTGTAAATGTGTAAACACAATTTTTTAGGTTTGTGGTTTGTAGTTCATGAAACACTATATTTTTTGCTATTTGTTCTTGTATATTAGGTATATGGTCTAAGTGTATATAAACAAGTGAGACTAACATAGAATTTGATCTCTATGTATTTGAATTTCTTCCAATTCATGAAACTCTGGTTGGCTTGATACCTGTAATCCATGTATGTGTCTCTACTTCTATTTCATACAATTATTTGTTTATACTTGTAATTCATAAATCCTTAGTTTCTTTGTTGTGGTGAAGGTACATATCTTCTAGGTATATGGTATATTGGTTTCTATTTGAGTGACACTAACAAATCTAATTATCTAAACCTATTGAGTTCATAAAACTTGGGTTTTAGTTCTATGTCAAAAATGTGTGAACCATAGTTTTTAGGTTTGTGGTTTGTAGTTTATGAAACCATAGATATGTTGTAGTGCAGGTACATATCTTCTAGTTATATGGTCTACTAGTTTCTAGTTGAGTGAGAAAAACAAATATAATGATATAAAACTAATGAGTTCATAAACCCTACTTTGTAGTTCTATGTCTAAATTTGTGAACCCTAGCTTTTAAGTTTGTGGTTTGTAGTTCAAGAAGCCCTAGCTTTCTTGACATTTTTTCTTATAGATTAGGTATATGGTCTAAGTTTATCTACGTATGTATATGGTCCTAGTTTGTAGACGTATGTGTAAATTTGTAATCCTTATTTTTTAGGTTTGTGGTTTGCAGTTCATGAAACCCTAGTTTTTTTTTTCTATTTGTGCATGTAGCTTAGGTATATGGTTTAAGTATTTATACATAAGTGAGACTAACATAGCACATGATCTCTATTTATGTGAATCTCTACTTCATAAAACCCTAGTTTGTAGTTATATGTGTAAATTTATAAACCCCAGTTTTTAGGTTTATGGTTTGTAGTTATATGTGTAGTTCGTTAAATCCTAGTTTTTTTGCTATTTTCTCTTGTATCTTAGGTATATGGTCTAAGTGGTTCTACATAAGGCACACTAAAATAATACATCATCTCTATGAATGGGAAATTCTTTCAATCCATGAAACCCTAATTGGCTATATACTTGTAATTAATGTATGAGTTTTTACTTCTAATTCATACAATTATGTGTTTCTACTTGTAATTCATGAAACTCTAGTTTCTTTGTTGTAGTGTAGGTACATAGATGGTAGGTATATGGTCTATTTTTTTCTAGGTAATGGCATGCCGCGATACCAATGGAGTTGACGGTTTATCGATCCGACCTTCGGTTGTTGAGTTATGTTGAGTGGAAAGTCACATGAAAATGTCATTCAGGGACACTTGGTGACTCTTGGTTCGGGAGAGAAAAACCAAACAAAGCAGCAAGATTGCATGCAGTTGGCTTCGACAAGTGTGTATGGGAAATTTCAATATGGGGACACTACCAAGACTGGTACGATGGAGGGTTTTGCAGAGTCGACCCACCAATGCAAGAGTTGCATTGAAGGAAACTGAGCAAAACCCTAGTTTATGAAATCAATGCACAATGAAGTCACTGGGCCATGAAAATGTGACGGAGAGCCCCCCTAGAGGTAATGGATTTCCAGAATACCAACGGAGTCGACGGTTCATTGATCTGACCTCCAGATGCCTAGTTATGTCAAGTTGAAATTCGCATGAAAATGTCGTTCAGGGACACTTGGTGACTTTCGGTCCAGGAGCAAAAACACAAACGAAGTAGAAATATTGCATGTCATTGGCTCCGAAAATTGTGTATGGGAAATACTGATATGGGAACACTACCAATACTAGCACAGTGGAGGGTTTTGCAGAGTTGACCCACCAGTGAGAGAGTTGCATTGAAGGAAACTGAGAAAGACCCTCGTTTATGAAAATGATGCACAATGAAATCACTAGGACATGAAAAAATGGGGGAGAGGGACCCCTACAGGTAGTTCCATTTCAAGAGACAAATGGATTTGACGGTTCATCAATCGGACCTCTAGTTTCCAAGTTATGTCGAATTGAAAGTCGCATGAAAATGTCGTTTAGGAACACTTAGTGAGTCTTGGTCCGGGAGCGAAAAACCAAATGGAGTAGCAAGATTCCATGTCATTGGCTTTGAAAAGTGTGTATGGGAAATTTCGATATGGGAACACTACCAATACTAGAACGATGGAGGTTTTTGTAGAGTCCACCCACCAATGCGAGAGTTTCATTGAAGGAAACTGAGCAAAACCCTAGTTTATGAAACTGATGCATAATGAATTCACTGGGCCATCAAAACACAGTGGAGAGGCCCCACAATAGGTAATGGAATTTTGGGAGACCATTGGAGTCAACAGTTCTTCAATCTGATCTCCGATTGTCAAGTTATGTCGAGTTGAAAGTCGCATGAAAATGTCATTCAGGGACACTTGGTGACTCTTGGTCCAGGAGCAAAAAACCAACTGAAGCAACAAGGTTGCATGTCATTGGATCTGAAAAGTGTGTATGGGAAATTATGATATGTAAACACTACCAATACTAGCACGATGGAGGTTTTTGCAGAGTTCACCCACCAATGCAAGACTTGCATTGAAGGGAATTGAGCTAAACCCTAGTTTACGAAACTGATGCACAATGAAGTCACTGGTACATGAAAACATGGTGGAGAGGGACCACTATAGGTATTGGCATGTCAGGATACCAACGGAGTTGACGGTTCGTCGATCTGACCTCCGGTTTCTAATTTATGTCGATTTAAAAGTCACATGAAAATGGGGTCCATGCAACCTTGGAAATGGTGCACTGGCCATGGAAAACCATGTGACGAGCTGTCAAGGGTGGATTTACCATGGATTCCATGCCCAAACACACCTACAAGAGCTGACAGAATCAGAAATTGCCACCCGGTTTGGTTTTTGGACCCCGAACTTGAATTTGCCCAGGCGTTTGTGAACCACTTTTGCAAGCCTACTGCAACTTGCTGTAGAATGTTGATCGGGTATTTAATTGAAAAAACATCTATTTTTTTCAGATTGTGGAACAATATTATGGCATGGGTGGCCTTCCCTCGAATCTGCACAACCCGAGCATGCCTCCAGGACAGATTATGCAAAATAGGGTTTTTCCCCAATGGGGTCCATACACCCTTGGAAATGGTGCATCGGCCCTACCCATGCCTCATTGTGAGTGTGAAATACATTGTTAAAGTTGAAGGAGGAGAGGTTAACATATCGAAATATTCATCTCATAGAAGTTGTCGAATGTTTAGGGTAGGAGTGGTCGAACGTTAGGCTAGTGTGGTAGTGTAAGAAGAGTGTAAGCACAATTACCCAATCTCATTCAATATAGCCATCTGGATCCTCTCTATTGATAATTGTCTCCATCAATATCTTGTTCTATTAATGAGGCAAGAAGTAACGTACCTTGGTTGATTTCTTGTTTGAAATTTTCTGTAGATGGATGTTTGTGCCAACAATCAAGTTTGTGAAGTGATAGATCACAAAACCTAGTCTGTAATCCACGAATACATGCCCACTAGTTCTTCTTGATTTCCCATATAGTGTAAGATATTCACTATCAACCACCATCTATCCAATAGGAAATTCATTTCCTTCATCATCATGCAATGTTTCGTTCAAGATTTTCTTACCTTGAATGCATTGTGTCAACCAATAATCCATGCCCCATTCATTGTATTTCAGGGCAACAACTGCATATATGTGTCCTGGTTGTACAAGATCTGAGATATGGTCATAGTTTGTCGAAATCGCTAACTGAAGCTCCTCTAAGTGGATTGTTTCGATGAATATACATGCGTTTACTGCAAGTGACACATGAGCCCAATCATCAACCCAATCCATGCATTCACATTCATCCCATTCACCACTGCTACAAGGGATGCAAAAGAAAGCAAGTTTCCACGTCCATATTTCAAATAAGGGGTTGCTTGAGCTTCAAACCAAATGAAATCCACGCGTTCCTTGTATTGTGCGACAACTATAGGAACGTGATTGATCTATGTCAACCACTTGCCAAAATTTCCTGACTTCCCTTCCTACCCCTGTTGATCTATGTTGCACTTTAGTTCGGTTTGAAATTGTTGTAGAGAACCATTGAACTATGGATTATGCATCTTTGATATGGGGTTTTTTGGTAAAACTCATCTCCTCCCTTCGTAGTGTGGACTTGATGCATGCACCGAACCTGTCATGCTCAACTTTTTCATGCCCAGTCTCAAAGTAGTTCCATATATGTAGCACATTGTAATTCTTATACAACATACTCATCCATTGGAAGATTCGGGCATTTTAAAACTAGACCGCACAACCATCTGACCATATCCAATGGTGATCCATATGTATATCTCCATCCTTTACTGATCATAGAAAATTCAAAAAAATTGTTGCACATAATGCAGATCATGGCATTTGTTATCAGTTAAGTAAAATTTTGTCTCCTTCTATATTGTCTTGTTATTAATGCTTCTCTGAAGGCCATTCCTATACGTAATCTGTACCATTATGCTGACTTGGTGGGAATGGTAGTATTGACTCTGAATTTAATTTTGTGGCTAAAGGGTGTAGTTTTCTACAAAATCCATAATTGACAATATGGTCTCAATGGGAAATATTTCCATGCATTTTATGTACTGCTCATCCTACCATGACGCTACATGCACATGCTGAACATACTGCTCGGTTTTCTTATAGAAATCCATCAAAAAATCACACACCCATAGTCGTTGCCATGAAAACAAGGGTCAAATTAGAATGTGACCTTTAAGGAATGTATATGTAAAAACTAAACATGTAAGAGGGAAAAAATGCAATAATCATTTGCACCTGTGACTTCAGTAATGCAATATTTTTACTTTTCTTTGCACTATCTGATTGATAGGTTATATACTTTAAGCTCTACATCTCCATGATCATAGTTCCAAACTGATTCTCATCGCTTCCATGAATGCAATGGTTCAAAAGAGAAAACCCACTGCACCTAGAACAATTCCCATATAGACATGATTTTCCATAGTATTTTTGTCCTTTATGCCTTGGACACATGATGCTGCCGATAAAATCTCTCAATGTATTCGATAGTATTACAGATTCATTGTAGCCCTGCTCAATGTTAGTATGCAAATCACAAAATATATGTTTATACGTGTCATAAAAATATTCATATTCTACATGGTATCTACAACAACATGTTTTTCAATCAATGCATATATGAACGTACCATGGTTTACATTTCTCAAAGGACCTTTTTCCCAGGTTCAATTGTGTGTGCTCATTCCTGAATCTCTCATAGAGTTCATTCTGTATCGTTTCAAGGAAGTGTTTGACGTGGGGTTCACGTTCAATAGAAACTTTGATTATCTTTAGCACATCTCTTTTGTTAGATGAATCTCTAGTATGATCATGCCAAAACTTTTGTACTAAGTCCTTAACAACATCAATTAGCTCCATATCTCGACTAGGCAACATGCCGACAAAATCCCAACAATATTTTCCACCCAGAGTCTGGATATTTTCTCTTATAACATAGTACTTCTTAACAATTTTTCTATTTAATTTAAGTATGTGATAAATGTGTGAAAGGAGGTGACATTTCCGTGTTGACTTGCTTACAACTGATTTTGATAATACATGACGAGCCACACAAAGATCTTTAGTACGAGACGTCTTCCCAATCGCATTTAAAGAAGATTGGATATTTCTAACAATATGATTTTTAGCCTATGAAATTCTAACCATCTTTATGCCCATAATTCTCCTAACAACAACTAAACAATTTGACTTTAACAAACATAGTAATAATTGACATTTACCTGCATCGCCTTTGGATTCAAAATATTCCTTCATTAATTTGCTACATTGCCAATCGATAGTGCGTTTGGGAAACTTACCTTCAAGGCCTGATAGGAAACTTTCATCCACATGGATACCTCTAGGAGTCATTTTTCTTACACTATACCGTTGAGGTAGGGAAGGTGGACATGAGCTATGAATCCCAGAGCTTCTTTGTTGTGGTGCTTCATTCCCATGTTTGTCCATATTGGGAGTGTGCTCAACATGGTTGTGGTCTTCTTGGAGATATTGAAAATTAATCATTGCTCCTACGTCCAACGCTTGATACTTAGCATCTCTCAATATACCTATGTATTCAAGAGCTTCATCATGGATCATTGATGGATTGTTGGTTGGAGACTGTGTTAATGTTGGAATTTGAGTTGGGTCTATTGGACGCAACTGCTTCACCCGTGGTTCTAAGCTAGAGTTTTTTTGTGTCATCAAATGTGTTAGGATTAGTTGTAGTATCAATGGAAATGCCTGGACGATGTCTCACTCTGTCCATTTCCAACCTGGCCTTTTCTCTTACCTCATTTTCCTTTTCAATGGGCATATTCCTTCTAGTTTTTCTTACTCTGTTACATGAGTTTCCCATATCCAAAAGTTTCTTTATCAAAACTATGAGGTTTACCCCTGCATAAGAAGCAACAAATAAGGTATTAGTTCCATTATACAAGAAACATGACACATTCCAACATAAATAACTAAATTATAGATATTTTAGTATGGTAACTATTGGCATTGATACATAAACGATGATTAAAGGTTTCTATTTATGTTCGAACTAAAGTTTCATTTCTATACTCTATTTGAGTCAAGTAAAGAGAGTGAAATTTGGAGGTATTACATCTATAGGATTATGAATTCCTTTGTGTTCAAAATTAGTGGAATTCATAATAAGATGAGTGAAATATTCTTCATTTCCAACACCTTCGGACGAGATGACATTAAACGTAATATGCCACATTAGTTGTGAGGGAAGACACAAGTTGGTGTTTGGATGTATTGGGAATAAATTGAATAAATTACACTCATTAAGTTACACTAACTAAAGAGAACAAATTGACTAATTACACAATGAGGAGGTTGCAAATCCCTAGAAGGAAGGAGGAATCATTGAGGTAGAGGCATCCCTATCAATTTCAGAGGCATGTTATGATAAATGTATCATGAAGAGGAGAGCATGGACAAGTTCATGAAATATTCAATATGGACCCTCTCCCATGATTGCTTCCAAGTTTTTTATACAAATTGAAGAGTATCAAGAGAGAACCTCATCTATGCCATCCTTGTGGGAAATCAAAATATATTCATGTGCAAATCATTATTGGTGTACATTTCCTACTTCATCTTGTATAGAGAATATGGACAATTTGGTGAACTATTCAATATGGACCCTCTCCCATGATTGCTTCAAAGTTTTTTTTTCAAGTTGAAGAGTCTCAAGAGATAACTTCATCTATGCATATGATAAAACATAAAACATAAGATTCTCGTAACACATAAAACATAAGAGATAATAATATCAAGAGATAACTTCATTTATGCATATGATAGAACATAAAACATAAGTCTCATAAAACATAAAACATAAGAGATAAGAGTCTCAAGAGATATGATAAAACA
>LPNX011104507.1:121853-126748 GCA_001517045.1 Pseudotsuga menziesii
GGGACAAACGAGACAGATTAGAATGAGATGTCTTCGATAGAGCACATAAGTCATCTAATGGAGGAGCTACCCAGGCAATCTCCTCGAAAATTTCAAAACAGAAATGAAGAGCTCCATCTCCTCGAAAATAGATGTCCTAAGGGAAAAGCAGAAACAAGCAGTAGAATATCTCACACTTGGTGTATTTTGCCCCAGATGTAGGAAGAAACATCCTTTGAAGGAGTTTCCGCTTGATAAGGTGGAATTTTTCTAGCTCTACGAATTGAATCATTATACGAAAATATTCCCTTCACTACCTCAAGTGAAGGTAGTTCTATAGGGATCAACTCCAGATGTGGAACCAGCTTACTTTGTTGCACAGAAAAAAACCTGGCAGCCTCAAAATCAAGGTATGACTCCAGACTCATTTCCATTTTCAAATAATATGAATGGTTAGAATAATATGGATAATATGAATACACAATTACCTTCACCTTATTCCAACCATCAATGGCATTCTTCTCAACCTTCTATGCAAAATTTTAATCATTGGACACCATGCTCACACCCACCAAACCAATAGACTTCTTGGTCTATTGGGTGGAGGAAATCCCATCCAGGAAACACATTTTCTCACAACCAGCCTCAGCAACACTTTCCACAACAACAATTTCCACCTCACCATCCCCACAACACTAGTTTCCACAATAACAATTCCCTCCTCAAAAGTATCCTCAGCCATATCAACCGTACCGGAAGCCGCAACTGCAAGTCCAGTATAATGTTGTACCTAACATACCTATATGAACTTAGCTGCCAGCTCAAACTAAACCTAACACAAATAATAAAGTAGTCCACCACTTTGAGACTACCAACATGCCCGCTTAATCCATCACTCCAGTTCCCTATAACGATATACGCTTACGATCAGGGAGGATGGTGGAGCCTTTAGTCATTGCGGATGTTCCATCCTCTCTGTCTGAAGAAAGGATGAATCATCAATACTCATCGAACACAACAATCCCCATTATTGAGGATGCTGAAAGTCCTACCCCGATACCGACTGAAACACAAAGAGAAACAACTGCCGAAACGCAGCCTACACAGCTGGTTAGAGAACTGCCATACCTTGAAATATTAGCACTACAAAAAGCAATGGAACAACCTCAATTTAACATCCTAGGAGAGTTAAGGAACCTTTATGTCAAAATTCCATTATTACAGGCCCTCCACGATGTACCTATTTACGCCAAAATAGTCTGAGACTTGTGTGTAAGAAGGTCAGGCAGAAAACCTAGGAATCCTCCCACTGTCCACGTTCTACAGAAATTATCTGAGTTGATAATGGGAAATATCCCACTGGCTAAATACGATGACCCTGGAAATCCCACTGTCACAGTACAAATTGGGAGCATGCAGATACCGAATGTGATAGTATATCTAGGTGGAGCCATTAACGTGATGGCCATAGAGACTGTACGCAAACTTGGGCTCACCAATATCAGGACATCCCCCACCATTTTAGAATTAGCTGACAGGTCCACTATTAAACCCAAGGGAATCTTGGATGACCTCGTTGTCTTAGTCGACCCATGGAAATACCCTGCTAACTTCTTGGTCCTACAGCCTAAGTGGGGGGACACCCACTTATCCTAGGAAGACCCTCGCTAGCCATAGTTAATGATTGCATCAGCTGTCAGTCAGGATCTATGACCATCTCAGACAAGACCAAAACAAAAAATCTTACCCTGTATCCTCCAACTCGACCTAGTATAGAAGTTGAAACACCATTATGGATGGAGATGAAGGAGGAAGAGGAGGGTGTTCAACCACTTTTAGCGATAGGGAAAGAATTGACATTTAAAGATGAAACAAAGGATGATGCCATCAATATTTTTATCAGTGAGCCCACTTTTGTCAACAAAAAAATTTATCAGATCTTGGATAGTACTTTAGAGGAAATAAAACAAGAAAATATTACAAAGGAAGTATTAGTCGGTGACACTTACACAGTTCCAGTGCTGAAGAATTCGAAAAGTATTCCAGTCGAGATAGAATTAGGAAAAACATTGAATATCAATCCTAATATTACTCCTGACAAATAGGAACGTCTGATTACTCTCTTAAAAAAACACAAAGCGAAATCGCCTGGGAGTACACAGAAATGAGGGGTATCCCTTCTAATCTATGCACTCACCATATTTATATCAAGAACAACTCTAGGCCTATATGCCAACCACAACGGAGGATGAAACCTAACCTAGGGACATAGTGAAAGAGGAAATACAGAAACTCTTGGAAGCATGGTTTATATACCTGATCTCAGACAGTGAGTGGGTTTCTCCACTCATGATAGTACCTAAGAAGAATGGGAAGTGGAGATTCTACGTGGATTATAGAGAATTAAAAAAGTCAACGCAAAAGGACCACTTCCCTCTGCAGTTCATTGATCAGGTGCTTGACACCCTGTCTAGGAAGAAATTCTTCTCTTTCTTGGATTGGTTTAGCGGGTATAACCAAATCCAAATTTCTTCTAAGGATCAAGATAAAACCACTTTCACCTGTTCCTAAGGTACTTTTGCATATACTCCCCTTTGGTTTTTGCAATGCACCTACCACTTTTCAGAGAGATGTGATTGGCATGTTTTTAGAGATGGTTAATGATAGCATGGATATTTTCATGGATGATTTTACACCTTATGGAAGTGACTTTGAAGAGGCACTGAAAAATTTAGAAAACGTTTTAACATGCTGTGAGCAAACCCATCTATTTTTGAGCACTGAAAAGTGCCACATGATGATGAGCGAGGGCATAGTGCTAGGGAACTTTATCTTTGTTGAGGGTATCCAAGTAGATCCTTCTAAAATTAAGGTAATAAAAAACATACCTACTCCTGGGACACAGAAAAAGGTACGTAGCTTCCTAGGGCATGCTCGTTATTATAGAAGATTTATTGAAAAAATTTCCAAACTTTCTTCTCCTTTGTTTTCTTAGTAATGAATGATGTGCAATTTGTGTGGAATAATGCATACCAGACAACATTTATTGAACTTAAGAAGAGGTTGTCTACAACTCCTATCTCAAGAGGGCCCAATTGGACCCTTCCTTTTCATATTTGTTCAGATGTCTCTGACACTGCCATTGGACCAGTGTTGGGTCAACAAGATGGACAAGCACCATACACAATCTATTACATCAGTAAAAACTTGGCCCCTGTTGAATTTTAATATGCTTAGCTAAAACATCAGTATTTCATTTCAATTCCATAACAAAAGCATATAAACAGGATCACTGAAAGAAACAATATCACAAGAACAACACAGATTTATCTTGGGAAAACCCTAAAGGTAAAAACCCAGCAAAAGCTTCCTCAATATAGATTCCCCAAAAAGGTAAAAAGGTAAAACCAACAAGGAGATCAAAAACCTGATCCTCCTCCTTCTCCAGCTACTTCTCTCATCCACAAGTGCACTACTCAAGTGAGCGTGTGTGTTACAAATGAGGAGCACTACACCTCTATTTATATTCATCTGTTCACTTAAGTTAACTCATCTGTCATGTAGGCTCAAGTTAATCATGTACGCTCGAGTTACACATGTAGGCTCAAGTAACCACACTGGGGTGCTAATGACCCACCTTTACAATTAGAGGGGACTGCCTCATGACTCTTATTAGTTCTTTCGATTAGGAGCATCGGGGTACAAAGTAATACGAGTGGTTCTCCTGGTAGGACCATTTGGTACCACAAAGAAATACATATAGAATATTCTTCGAAGTTACAATATTTCAACACTCCCCCTTAACGAGAAGGGTATTCTATAACAACATCATCAACAACAATAATAGGAGAGAGATAGAGGACATCATCAACATCATCAGGGTGATACATCTATAAATCATTGGAAGCTTTTCAACATCATGTAGTCTTCATCTTCAATCTTTAGTCTTCAGCATCATCAGTACTTTGACTGCTTCGATCCAAAACATCTTCAGCATCTTCACTCTTCAATCAGCAGCAACATCTTCAGCACTTTGACCTTTCGATCAGCAACATCTTCAGCACTTTGACCTTTCGATCAGCAACATCATCTTCAACACTTTGACCTTTCGATCAGCAACATCTTCTTCAGCACTTTGGCCTTTCGATCAGCAACAACATCATCATCATACTCTGATCTTTTGATAAGAAACATCATCATGAAAACATCAACATCAACATCATCAAAATATCAACATCAAAATATCATCATCATCATACTCTGATCTTTCAATCATAATCATCATTATCATCAGCCTCTGATCTTTTGATCAGAAACATCATCAACCGAACATCATCATACTCTAACATCAACTCATCATCATATTCTGATCTCTCATCATCATCATACTTTGATAATATGGCATCATCATCATCACATTCTGATCTTTCGATCAGAAACATCATCATCATCATCGCATTCTGATCTTTCGATCAGAAAACATCATCATCATCATCGCATTCTGATCTTTCGATCAGAAAACATCATCATCATCAACAACATCATAATCATAAGCAACTTCTGATCTTTCAATCAAAAAACATCATCATCATCGTATTCTGATCTTTCGATCAGAGAACATCATCATCATCATCAGCAACAGCATCATCATTATCATATTCTGATCTTTCGATCAGAGAACATCATCATCATCAGCAACAACATCATTATCATATTCTGATCTTTTAATCAGAGAACATCATCATCATCAGCAACTTCTAATCTTTCGATCAGAGAACATCATCAGCAACATCTGATATTTCGATCAGTATGTCATCATCATCATCAGCTACAACCTGCAATCCACAACTCAAAGACAAAAATTCTTTGGATCACTTTTGGACTTAAAGTCCAGGGATGATACAATCCCACCACAT
>LPNX011104507.1:128166-138932 GCA_001517045.1 Pseudotsuga menziesii
GTCATCACAACTATGGTTATCACATAGAATCATTGTAGTATCCATATTCAGGTCAAAGAGACCTGATATCAGCTTCTGAAGCCATATGGATTCACAACTTAGTAGAGCAATCTGCTATGTATTCTTCTTCAACCGTGCTAAGAGAAACACTGGACTGTTTCCTGCTAAACCATGAACTCATAGCAGACCTCAAACAAAAGCATCTACCTGATGTGCTTTTCTTGTCTGAGATACTTCTAGACCAATCTGCATCTGTGTATCCATACATTCTATACTCATGGCTACCATCATAGTATAGACCAAAGTCTATAGCCCCTTTCAGATATCTCATCACATGTTTTGCAGCTACTAGGTGAACCTGTCTTGGTTGAACAAGATATTGACTTAAGGTGTTTAAAACAAAGCAAATGTCTCATCTGGTATTTGTCAAGTACATCAATGACCCACTGATCTATCTATAGTGAGTCACATCCACTAACTCTGATGAGTCATCAGCTAACAACTTCAGGTTGGAGGCCATGGGTGTGGCCATGGATTTTCATTCCAACATATTGAATCTCTTCAATATCTCTACCGCATACTTTCCCTGGTTGAGAAATATTCCTTCTGAACTTTGCCATACTTCCAGACCTATGAAATAATGCATTAACCCAAGGTCTTTCATCTCAAATTCTTCTGCTAGTTTCTTCTTGCTTTCCATGATCTATTTCTCATTCCACATCAAGAATAAGTCATCCACATATAATAACAGTATAATAGGTTCACCTTCTACAACCTTGTAGTAAAGGTTAGGATCGACTTTACTCTTGGCAAGGCCCATGCTCGTTAGGAAACTATCTATTCTTCCATACTAAGCTCTGGGAGCTTGCTTCAGGCCATAGAGGGCCTTATTCAACTTGCATATGTGATTCCATCTGTCTTCAACTTCAAATCCTTGTGACTATTCGATGTAAAAATCTTTCTCAATCATTCCATTAAGGAAGGATTGTCTTTACTTCATCATGGAAGAAACTACCATGATAGTTCTAAAGGAAGTGTACCTTACTTCCTAGAGTAAGTGTCTCTTCAGAATTAATTCCCTCTTTCTGATAGAGACCTCTAGCCACAAGTATTTCCTTACTTCTATCATCAACATATTTTATCTTGAAAATACATTTGTAAGATACCACATTCTTGCTTTCTGGTTTGAGTACTATATCCAAACATTATTCTAGTATTCTTTCATCATAACATCTTCCATGAGTTCGTCTTGTTAGGTCATCAACATATCCTAGTCTTCTGCATTCAACCTTGAAGGTTGGAACCCACTTTACTCTTGGTAAAGTCTTGATCCATCACGAAGCTATCCATCATGTCATACCATGTCGAACTCAGATATATTCTGTAGTCACTCCCCCTGAAGTGGAGTATCATCTTCCCTCTTCATTCTGTACAGGTGGTTGTATGCTTGATATATACTGGTCAATAGAGTATGTCATGCCATAGTCTATTCTTTCTGAGACAAATCATGAACCTTGGTTTGTACACTTGTTCTTGTGGATCCATATGGAGGATACTATGTACTTCCCTTTATGTCTCGAAATCATATCATATACATCATTCCCCATGATCAAATGCTATTCTTTGATCATAGCTTCTTTCATAGCATTCTTTTCTTCATCTTGAGTTATCTCTCGTACCCATGGTGGTATTCATCCTTCGAGGTGGATCTATCGCTCTCTGAAGTTATTTCTTCCGTCATGGTGTCTCTGACCCTGGGAGCTTTGGATTTTATTGCAGTGAATCTTGAATTGTCATCACTTGTTCTTTAGAACAAGTCTCATTCTTCTTGTAGGAGGTTGTACAGGACCTTCCCTACAATTCAAATGCACCAGCTGCATGGTTAGAACTATTTTGTAAAACATATGCATAACGACAAATTCTTATGCATCATGCAACTATTTAGCCAATACAATATTCATCCATATCTCACATAAACTTTCTAGATGCCTTTCATCTCTATCATGACATTATTGAGATTGTGCACTAATCCAATATGCCATCAAGGCGGCTTCATTCTAGATAAGTAGCAATGGAGAGCACCATGTCACATGCATATTAGTAGTATACAATCATTAATGCAAACAATCTATCATGCATAACACATCAATTGAATATAATCAAATGTATAACAAAAAAATATCATGAAGTGACAATTGAGTACTTATATATATATATATTTTTTTGTGGGTAAACTCCATCTTGATCATTCTGCTTCATCATCTTCTTCATTCATGACATCATCATTTCTTATTTAAATGATAAGATGGATAAGAGGTTCTTCATTGAATGGTGAGAGCTTGATCTTCAATTGCTCCCATCTTCTTCTTCTCTTCTTATGAGTTGAGCTTCTTCTTCTTCCTGAAGTCAACTAAAAGTAATCACTTCCTTCCGGCATACATTCTTCATATGAATGAATCCCATGATCTTGGGAGACCATTCAAGGTGGCTATCACCACTTCTACATTCTCCGCTTCTTCTTCTACTACTTCAAGATGTTCTTCATTCTGGATGTTCACATTCTTCAACTGTTTTCTTAAATCCATCTTCTGATTTATGTTATTATCTTAAAATAGCTTGATCAAGGAATCAAACATCTTCGGTGTCTTTAGGGACGACACTTGTGGTACAATTTGATCCGTGATTGAATCAATAATGATCTTCTTGGCCTTGATCAAGTTCTTCTTGTGTAAGGATTTGAGCCTCATCTCCGTATGGAACTGGGGTCTTTTGTTCATGTAGGTGTCCAATTCATTTTCTTCAGAGAGATCAAATACTTCAATGCTAAGAAGTTGTCAACTTCACCAAACTTATCAACAAGCTGATGTGATATATCACTTTGAAATGAGAACCTCAAATTCAAATAGCAAAATATTAGATCTTACCGATTTGAGGTGTCCGTCCTACTTTCGGAGCTGGCTGATCTAGGGTTTGGCAGAGAAATCCTAATTTTCAAAACTTGGAATCTTTTAGATCTGATTGGATAGAAAGATATATCTATTCAAATGGAGCTGTCCAATGTACTCCTTTTCTGAAAATAGTGGAGGAAAGCTCTCGGAATAGGAAGCCCTAGTTTTCCAATTTCTTCTGCAGAAATTCCCGTCATTGCTTCTGTTATATCTCTGAAATTACAGATCCTATATGTCTGAAATTTCTCACTAAGGTAACCTAGCATGTCCCTGATCCAACACCATAGGTTTCATTAGAATTGGTTTCACCAATTTGGATTTATGATCATTGTCCCAAGGTGACCTGTTTCAGGACTGTTCAGAACAACGAAGTTGTATAGCCTACCACGTGTCACTGTTTCATCTTCGGGTTCGAAAATTAGGACCACATAAAGTAAAGTTCGTGATATTTCTGTAAAATCTTCAGGAATTTAATTTGGACCTCTGTAGCCCACGATATATCAATTTGACCCACGTGTCTTGTTTAGGGATGAATTCTGGAGGAGGATGGAACCCTAACTTTGATGGATCATATATCCAAGAATATAGCGAATCTGAGGCTGATTGTTGGATACAGTGTACATCAGGATTTTATCTTCATCCTCTGAAATTGTTAGCTCCTGAGCCTTCTCCAATCTTGGTATATAGCGAATGTACCAAAATGTAGCAGGTTAAGTATTTAGGGTTTTTCTAGCTCGGGGTCAAACTAGGGTTTGACTTTCCCGGAGTTTCACCCAACCAAAAATCTTGATCCAGGTCTCTAAAATTTGATTTTGATGAGGAGAGAAATCCTATGCTAGGATCACTCAAAAATTCCTCTTTAGTAAGAACCCCTAATTTCCCGCACCGAAAACTGAAAATGCTCAGAATCGAATTCCGCTTCGACAGAAAGATGCACCCTTCAATGGAGAGTCATCCTAGCCTGCTTTTGCTGATTGATCGTGGAGAGAGAACCAAAAATTAAGAAGCCCTAGATTCTATAGCTTCTGAAAGCTATCCTATTTAGGTTAGCTCTGATACCATGTTGAATTTTTATATGCTTAGCTAAAACATCAGTATTTCATTTCATTTCCATAACAAAAGCATATAAACAGGATCATTGAAAGAAACAATATCACGAGAAAAACACAGATTTATCCTGGGAAAACCTTAAAGGGAAAAACCCAGCAAAATCTTCCTCAATATAGATGCCCCAAAAAGGTAAAAAGGTAAAACCAACAAGGAGATCAAAAACCTGATCCTCCTCCTTCTCCAGCTACTTCTCTCCTCCACAAGTGCGCTACTCAAGTGAGTGTGTGTGTTACAAATGAGGAGCACTACACATCTGTTTATATTCATTCGTTCAATTAAGTTAACTCATTTGTCATTTCGGCTTGATTTAATCATGTAGGTTCGAGTTACACATGTAGGCTCAAGTAACCACACTGGGGTGATAATGACCCACCTTTACAATTAGAGGGGATTGCCTCATGACTCTTATTAGTTATTCCGATTAGGAGCATCGGGGTACAAAGTAATACAAGTGGTTCTCCTGGTAGGACCATCGGGGACCACAAAGAAATACATATAGAATATTCTTCGAAGTTACAATATTTCAACAGCCCCTGCTGAACTTAATTATACTGTCACAGAGAAAGAATTCTTAGCCAGTGTTTACTCCATTAACAAATTTAGACACTACATCACTGGATACACTAATTTTGTACACACTAACCACTCATCCATCAATTATATAATGAATAAACCTGTTACAAATGCTAGGATAACTAGATGGCTATTACTATTGCAGGAATTTTATATTACCATTATTGACAGACCTGGAAAAGAAAATGTTGTTGCTGATTTTTTATCTCGTTTCACTAATAGTGATGACAATCCACCTGTTGAGGATTTTTTCCAGATGAACACTTATTTGCAGTTTCAGCTCATTCTCCTTGGTATGCAGATGTTTCCAACTACTTGGCTACATGTAAGCTTCCGACACATTTGGCAAAGAAAGAGAAAATGGAAATTATTCAACAAAGTGCCAGGTATTGTTGGATAGGTGGTCATCTCTTCTACATAGGACCTGATTTGAGATCAGGAGATGTGTAAGAGAAGATGAAATCCTCCAAATTTTGAAGGCCTGCTAGAATGAGCCATGTGGGGGACATTTTGCAGATAGAAGAACAAGTCACAAGGTGATAAGAATGGGATATTATTGGCCGACGGTTTTCAGGGATGCTAAAAAATATGTCCAGTCTTGTGACAGCTGCTAGAATATGGGCCAACATAACAGACTGGATCAAATGCCCCTCCAACCATAGTTGGTTACTGAAAATTTTGACATATGGGCCTTATACTTTGTTGGGCCTATCAACCCTCGTTCTAGGTAGAAGGCCTACATTTTAGTTCGCACTAACTACATGACAAAATGGGTAGAAGCCGTGGCCTTGGTGAAAGCCATTGACTAGGCTATGATAGATTTTCTGTATGAAGAAATATTTACTCGTTTTGGAGTACCCAAGGAAACGGTTACAGATGGAGGACCTCAGTTTCTGTCACATAAATTTGAAGCTTTTCTATAGAAGTACCATATTCAACATAGGATAACTTCGCCATACCATCCCCAAGCTAATGGCCAGGTGGAAAGTACCAACAAAGTTATCGAAGCTATCCTTACTACAACAATCGGGAGCCATCACAGAGATTGGGATGACAGACTTCCAGAACCATTATGGGCATATCGTACTACTTGGCGCAATACTACAGGTTTCTCTCCTTATGACTTGGTCTACGGTAAGAGTGTTGTTTTTCCAACATAATTTGAAATTAAAACCTTGAAAACAGCCTTGGAGGTAAAATTAGATGTGACTAAATCCTAGAAGATTAGATTGAATCAATTGAATGAGCTTGATGAGAAATGCATATCTGCTGTGGATCAGAAAACCTTAGTTCAACAATAGAGATCAATTGGCATGATCGTCTCATCAAAAAGAAAGTCTTTTGCGAGGGAGACTGGGCGCTATTATGATTCAAGGTTCAAAAGGGACTTCAAGGGAAAGCTACTCACAAGATGGTTGGGCCCATACCTGGTAGATAGAGTATTTCACATTGGTACAGTTCGCCTAGTTACCATTGATGAGAATCGCACACGATTACTTGCTAATGGTCACAGGCTGCGACTGTACCATAAGCCCATTTTGAAGGGCGCATTCACTTCACACATTGCAGCTGATCCAGAATACCAGTTAGAACAAGGGCAGGAATTTTCTCTGCCCCTGTCAATCTTTAGACATTCGTTGTGATTCCTACATAAATTTTTGTACATAAATAAATTGATGTTTTTATTATTTTATTTTTCCTTGCGCTTGATCTGTTTTTTTTAAGAATATGTGCAAGGATGTACCTAAGGAAAAATGGTCATGATCCGGCATAACGACCACAAGCATCCTTTTCTAACTTCCTGCTTCAGAAGAAGACTCCTTTAAGAAAAAAATTAAACAATGAACAGTCAGCGCAACCGCAACACCGTAAAAATTTTCCAATTTCTCGATTCCCCATAGTTGCAACACCATAAAAATTTGCCAATTTCCCATTTCCGCACAGCTACAACACTATAAAAATTTTCCAATTTCCCATTTCCGTGTAGCTGCAACACCATAAAAATTTTCCATTTTCCCATTTTCACACAGCTGCAACACTGTAAAAATTTTCCAATTTCCTATTACCTGCAGCTGCAACACCGTAAAAATTTGCCAATTTCCCGTTTCCGCACAGCTATAACACCGTAAAAATTTGCCAATTTCCCATTTCTGTGCCACTGCAACACCGTAAAAATTTGCCAATTTCCCATTCCTTGCAGCTGCAACAATGTAAAACTTTGATTATTTTCTTGATTAGTGTAGCTGCAACTCCGTAAATTCCGATGCTTTTTCCCGCCTAAGTACAACTGCAACTCCGTTAATATGGCTGATTTTTCTATAGTTCGCGGCTATGACTCCACCAATTTTAGCAATTTTTTTTCATATTTTCGGTCTACGACTCCTCCAGATTTGTCTAAGAATTCTAGCCGCTTGGGATATCAACTCATTTTACATCTTTAGTTATTCCTTCATCATTGCTGACATGACAATTTTTCTTGGTTTACCGAGAAAAAGATCGTAGTGGCACGCGGGCGATAATGCTCAAATTTAAATGGCTGCATTCACATGCTCTATTATTCTGAGCGGTCATGATTCATCGCATAATTACTAAGGTATGACTCTGATTATTTACATGATTAAGCATTAAATAGATTTGACAAGATTAATTAGACCTACCTTTTCACACTTATCATTATTCCCACACCTTCTAAACTGTCCATTCACATGATTTAATGCTATCCAATCTTATTCCATAACCGTCACCCTTTTTCCTAATTTAGAATTAAATTATCCATGTCATAACTGTCTTAATTTTCTGAATTTATCCAAATCCAAATCTCATCTGTTCATGCATACTCTGTGTTGTGACCTCCATTGTCGGGACCTGTAATTTTCCAAGCTGATAAAGATTTCAAGGAAGAAAGATAATATGGGTATTCCAGCTCGACATGAACCCCCAAACATGTAGGAATTGAGAAGAAATGTTGAATTTCTTGCCATTTTTGAATTTGCAGGATGGACTGAGTTCTTCCAACACTTGAATGGGTTTCATCGAGAGACAACTCTACAATTTGCGTTAAACCTTACAAAAACCCACTTTGAGATTAGGGGTCTCCGTATAGAAGTATTTGAGGCAATAGTGGTTGAGGTTAATTGCCTCCCTCAGACAGAAAGAGCCTGGTTTGGAAGGAGAACCTTGAATGTTGCTGCAATGAAGTATTTTTTGTTAGCAGGGGAACAAGTTTGTCAATCAAGGAGAGGGTTAGCGTTACAGTCAGTGCCTCGTCCATGGGATCAAGTAGCAGTTTTCTTGAAGAAATACATTACATGCAAAGGTAGGTAATAGACTGTCTATTATTCTGACCTGCCTTTACTGTCCCATTTATGCCATAGGGATTTACTTAACATTCCATTTTATCTCTTTAAATACCTACATAATATGGAGGGTTTTGTCATATCAGCCAAGCATCCATACACCTCCCTTATCCATGACGGCCTTGTTAAATTATTAATCTTAAGGGCCTTAGCTCAAAGAAATCAAACATGGGAACAATTTACTGGCCAACCTACAATTAGAACAGGGCCCTCTACTTTTGCATGACGTCCAGATACAGGAAGAAATGGTAGCACCCACACTCTTGTGGGGTGTTTAGGTTAAACCAAAGGATGCGAATGCATAGTTGGGGGGAGATGAGGAACAACAGGAGGACCAAAGTCCCTCCAATTTAGTTGGGGGGGAGGGATATGAAATAGGATCGGATGATCAGTTAGATGATCAAAAGGATGTGTTAGAGGAGAATGGGGGAGATGAGTCTGGATCAGATGATTAGTTGGATGATCCAGAGGATGAGTCGGAGGAAATTGTAATAGAAAATATTGAGAAAAGAATAAATAATATGGGCGCTCTGGCAACAAAAGCTGAAGATGGAGTAGCATTTGATGTTGTGACAACTGAAGTTGAGGTTGTTAGAGCCATTATAACAGAAGGAAATACATAGGTTTTGACCATTGAATCCTATCCTAAATGGGGAGGTACTTTAATTAAAGAAGAAAAAGATAATGAAGGAGAAGGCATCCCTTCTACATTAGCCCCAAACTTGGACACCCCTCAAAATAATAGAAGAAGATCGAAAGAGGAGATGCAAGCATCACGACCAGTGAGAATAAGAAGAACTAGATCTGCTACAACTGCAGAAGCAACACAGCCAATATGGGAAAACCTTAAAGCACACATTGAATTTCACACCCTGAAACCAGAGGAAAATACAGCCTCACAGGAACCTATTGTAGAAGAACCTCAAATTGAGGGACTTCTGCATGAAAATGGATTACTTAAAGAAGAAGTGCAATGGCTTTAGAAGGAATTAGAAAGATGGAAAGAAGCATGCAAGAAATCAGAAGAAAGAAGGTTGCATTCATTGGTTGAAGCTGCAGATCGATTGGAGGGGTCACCTCCTACTGAGGAAGGGGAGGAATCAGATAAAGTAGTATGTCCTTTGTGTGGAGATATATTTAATCAGTCAGGTTATAAGGTCATAGTTCGTGCCTTTGAGGCACAACAATCCACACCAGCAGCTATAGAAGAACAAGGACAAGTAGCATCTGGGGATAAAATAAGAAATGTAGATAAAATGAAAATAGAAGCAATCCCTGGTGCAAACTGTTAGATTTTTAACATTTAATCTATCATTTTATTAGGATATTTAACTAAGATAATAACAAGCACAACATTCAAACACAAGAGATAATGAACACAGTGTTTTTCCTCGGGGAAACCATAAATGGAGAAAACCCTACAGCTTCCTCAGAGATAGAATCAACACCAAAAGTAAAACCCCAAAATAGTAAGATGATATCCCGACAGCAGTAGCCTCTTTGTTTCTAGCCCCAACAACTTCTTCTACCTCATCTATGAGCGACAAATAAGTGTGAGTGAGTGTGTGTTAACTAGAGAGAATCACTCTCTATTTATACTAATTCTTGACTTGACAATAACTCACTAGGGACGAATTCACTAGGTGATTCTAACAACCCTAGGGCCCCACAACTACGGGGAATTCAACCCTTGATCAATAGGAGGGTTACCCACAATGACTTGACATGACTTGTTTACATTATAGAAACTCCCGATTAGGACATCGAGGCATGACATGACTCAATTACGTTACAAAAACTTCCCGAAATAAACATCGGGGTACAATACATAAGAAATACAAGTGAATACATTCTGAAGTTACAATTACATCAACACTCCCACTTAACTAGGAAGGTATTCTCTCGACACAGTTTATCAGCACAAGTCTTCTTCTTTGTATCATCTGGATCATCATCGAGCCCTCATCATCTTCAAGTCATCTTCATCTAGATTTGGATCATCACTGGATCTGGATCATCATCACTGGATCTGGATCATCACTGGATCTGGATCATCATCATTGGATCTAGATCATCATCACGGGATCTGGATCATCACTCAACTTGGATCATCTCTGGTATTGGAACATCTCTATTGGATCCTCATCATGGGTGCTATCTCTTGATTCTTCTCGTCAAAGGAATTTCTACAGAGCTAGCCCTTTGTCATGCTGGTTGTAGGCCTAGCCTCCATGGAGGTCTTTTCTAGCACTTATATCTGACCCTAAGTCAGAATGGCCTGCCCAACACTTACATCTAATCATGTAGGAACCAATCCTATAATCATATAAGAAACTCACACCCATCACTCACATATGACCATGTGGGAACACATCCCACAACTCTATCAGAAAGGCCCAACACTCACATATGACAACCAATGTCAGAAATGCCAGAACTTACATTCGACCATGTGAGGAACCAATCCTACGTACATGTCGAAAAGGCTCTACACTTACATTCAACCATGCGAGGAACCAATCCTATGTACATGTCAAAAGGGCTCTGTACTTATATTTGATCATGTAGGAACCAATCCTACAGTCACATCAGAATGGCCCTCGTTCCCAGACTGATTATTCCTGGTAACTGACCAGGTGCCTCCATTCCAAGAATGGAATTCAGTGCTTATATCTTATTGTAGAAATTCAGGCATGCAGTAGATTAATTTCACCCACAACAATTAACAATTGATCATGCAAAATTATCAACAATGGAGACTGAATATGGAGCTGTAACA
>LPNX011104507.1:143175-155340 GCA_001517045.1 Pseudotsuga menziesii
CAAGCTAAAGAGTGGTCAAATGGAAGCTCATACATGCTTTTTCATGGAGGAAAGAGTGGAGGAGGAAGAGGAAACACAGCTGATTCACCTCACCTAGTCTTGCTTTCCTATGTGCCTTAAAACACTGAAAAAGCAGGCAATAAAGCAGAAAAAGCAGAAGGGCTCCTAGGAGGCCAGGAATAAAGCAGATTTGATTCCTAAGGCTTTCCCAAGTGCTACATGAGTCAATAATGGCAAGTTTGACCTCTATGGATAGGCAATTGGCAACTTGCACATGGTGGGACTCATGGACTAGGCAAATAAGACAAAAATAAATGAATTAATGTCTAAGTGGGTAAATACTATGCGTTGATTATTCTAACACTTATCATGTAGGAACCAATCCTATAGTCATGTCAAAATAGATCAGCACTCATATCTGACATGTGAGGAACCAATCCTCTCATCATGACAGAATTGCTTATCCCTTATATCTGACAATGGAAGGAGCCAATCCTCTCACCATGTTAGAATGGATCATGGACTCGTCACTTCCCTTTGGAGGGAATATCGATCTATAGAACACCAAGCTTCTCCCTAAAGTACTCAAACTTCACTATAGATAATGGCTTCATCAACACATTAGCTATCTATTCTTCCATCGCAACATACTAGAGCTTCACTGCTCCTCTTTGCACCATATCCCTGATATAGTGATACTTGATCTCGATATGCTTCGACTTGTCATGGAACACCGGGTTCTTCAACAACTTCACACAACTCTGGTTGTTGCAATGTATACAAGTAGCATTCAACTGGAGATCAAATAAATCAGACAGTAGCTTCCTCATCCATACTTCCTCACAACTAGTTGAACAAGTTGTGACATACTCTGCTTCAGCTGTACTCAGTGCCACATAGGATTGCTTCATGCTAAACCAAGAGATCACACCTAATCCCATACTGAAGCAACACCCTGAAGTGCTCTTCCTCTTGATGGCAATGCCTGCCCAATCTGAATCAACATAACCTTCCAAGTTAATATTCTGATTCGCCTCATACTTGATCCCATAGTCAATTGTACCCCTCAAGCACCTCAGAATATGCTTTGCAACAATCAAGTGAACATGTCTCGAATCTGTCAGGAACTGGCTCAAGGTGTTCACATCAAAGCAAATATCTGGTCTCATGTTCGTCAGGTACATCAAGGACCCAATCATCTGATGATACATCATAGCATCAACTGCTTCTAATGAAGCATCACTCAATATCTTCAGGTTTGATGCCATGGGTGTGGTCATGGTCTTGCAGTCCATCATCTTGAACCTCTTCAAAATCTCTACTACATACTTCCCTTTTCCAAGGGAGATTCCATCCGCATTCTACCACACCTCCATGCCTAGAAAATAATGCATCAAACCCAAGTATTTCATTTCGAACTCGGCAACAACCTTCCTCTTCGTATCAACAATCAAACCATCCATTCCCGTTACAAACAGATCATCTACATACAGTAGGAGTATCACTGGGTTGCCATCTTCAACCTTGTAGTAAAGGTTGGAATCTGCTTTACTTTTGGTAAAGCCCAAACTGAATAGAAAGCCATCAATTCTGCCATACCATGTCCTGGGTGTCTATTTCAAACCATACAAGGCTTTCTTCAATCTACACACATGAGACTCCCTGTCATGTGTCTCAAACTAAGTGGCTTCTCTACATACACTTCCTCTTCCACTACACCATTCAAGAAATAAATCTTGACATCCATCTAGTGTATCTTCCATTTCATCACTGCAGCCAGATCAAGTACTGATCTGGTGGAAGTGTATCTAGCTACAGGTGCAAAGGTTTCTTCATAATATATTCCTTCTTTCTATGAGAAGCCACGAGCCACAAATCTTGCTTTATATTTCTCTATGTTTCCATCTGCAACATGCTTGATCTTGTATATCAATTTGGAAGTTACAACAGACTTCCTTTCTGGTCTTGGGATAACATCCCAAACATCATTCTTCATGATTGATTGATACTCTTTGATTATAGAATCCTTCTTTTCTTTCCTTTCTGTCTCTTCTTCATAGTTGGAAGGTTATTTATTGATAAAGTCACACAATAAAGATACATACCCAGAGAAGGACCTGGTCCTCTTTCTTTCTCTGTGATTTTCTTCTGGATACCCATATCTTTCTGCACCTTGGATAGCTTCTCATACCCAAGCAGGTTTCCTCTTGTGAGTATTTTTCTCCTGAGGTGGATCTATAGGTTCTTGAGGTTCTTCAATTTCTGGATCTTCGTCTTGAGTTTCTTCATTCATGGTTGTGTCATGAATTCTGGGTGCTTTTGTTTCTTCATGTTCTTCAGCAGGTCTCTTTCTAGATTTATTGTAAGCTAAGTCTTCATCAAATGTTACATCCCTGCTGATGTCAATCTTCTTGAATCCTAGGAAGTATATTCTATAAGCCTTCGAGCTTTCAGAGTATCCCACAAATATACCCTTCTTTCCTAAAGGATCTAACTTTCTCCTCTTTTCTTTCGGAATGTGTATGTACACTGGACAACTGAATATTCTGAGATGGCTGACTTCTGTTTCTTGCCAAAAAAGACTTATTCAGGTGTCATGTTCTCAAGTACTATGTGTGGAGTACGGTTCTGTACATACACCACTGTTCTGGCATCTTCTTCCCATAGATTCATGGGAATATCTTGATCATGAAGCATTGCTCTTGCAGCTTCCATGATAGTTCTATTCTTCCTTTATGCAACCCCATTCTGTTGTGGATTATATGGAGCGGATAACTCCCTCTTAATCCCTGAATCTTTACATAACTCTTTGAATTCATTTGATGTGAATTCTCCACCATTATCTAATCGAAAGGTCTTGATCTTATTGTCTATGTGGTTCTCGATCAAGGCTTTGAATTCCTTGAACTTGCTGAAAACTTCATCTTTGTTCTTCATAAAGTATATCCATGTCTTCCTAGAAAAAATCATCAATAAAAGAAACATAGTATACATACCCACTTAAATAACTAGATGACATTGGACCACATACATCCGAGTGAATGATTTCCAATATTCCTTTTGCTTTTCTTTCGCTATTTGCAAATGTCTTCTTTGTGTTCTTTCCTTTCACACATCCTTTGCAGACTCCTTCATGTTTTGCTTGAATTTATAGAAGACCTTCAACAGCTTTGCTTGCAAGTGGTAGTTCTCTATAATGCACATGTGCAAGCCTTCTATGCCAAAGTTCATTTGGCTCTACTATGTCATGGACCAAAGCTTGTTCTGGACAGCCCTTCATTTTGTATAATCCTCCTTCTTGTTCTCCAAATACTATTTTATCTTCAATAGTATTTCCTCTTGGCCACATGAGGACTTGGCCATCTACAAATGCAACCCCCATGCCTTTTGCATCTAGTGCTGATATGGAGAGAAGATTCTTCTTTATTCCTTGTACAAACAAGACATCCTTCATTTTCATAGACTTTCCAGAGTCTAGCTTGTAGGAGGATTCACCACTACCTTTTATGGGATATTGGTAGTCATCCCCAAGTTTCACCTTATGGGGTGAATTATGTTTAGATAGTTTCTCAAAGGATTCCTTGAATCCTATCATGTGTTTGGAAGCCCCACTATCAATAAGCCAATATTTTCTTCCATGTGTGACAGTTCCCGTGAGAGCAAAGATCAGAAAACATTCTTCATCACTTGAAGAGTCTTCACTTTCTTGTTTTACTCTCTTTCTGGGAGGATCATCATCCTCAGCAATGTGAGCATGATGTCTTCTTTTGGAGTTCTTCTTCTTCTTAGATCCACTCTTATTCATGGGAAAATTTCTAGAAAGGTGTCCTCTTTCATCACATGTATAACATCTGAGTTTGGATGGATCCTTTTTTCACAAAATTATCTTTCTGATGAGAATGCTTACCTTGGTGATGATGATTTTCCCTTCTGCCTTTCTTGGAGTGTATTGTGAGAGCTTGATCTTCACTTACCATCTTTTATTCTCGAGCTGCTATTAGAGCTTCTCCTTGTGAGCATTCTTCCCACAGTCTACTGAACTTGATTAGCTTCTTCCTAGCATAGATTCCTTGGATGAAAGAATCATATGATATAGGGAGACCGTTCAAGGTTTTCATCACAATTTCTGCATTCTCCACTTCTTCATCTACTGCTTCAAGTTCTTCTTTGATCTGGGAGACCCTTGTAAAATATGACTGGATGGTATCCTCATTCTAAATCTTTGCATTCTTCAATTGGTTCCTCAAAGTCATCTTCTGGTTTATGCTCTTCCCTTCAAACAGTTTGGTTAGGGCATGAAACATAGCACTAGGTCTCTTGAGGGAGGACACATGTGGTATGAGGTGATCCTTGATTGAATCAGCAATAATCCTCTTAGCCATAACCAATTTCTTCTTATGTAAAGCCTCATCTTCTTCTGGAACTGGAACCTCCTCATTGATGTAGGAGTCCAACTCATTTTCTTCCAGGACCAGGGAGATCCTATACTTCCAGGCTCAGAATTTATTAGCTCCCTCAAGCTTTTCATCAAGCTTGGTATGATGATACATCTTAACTGACAACCTCAAATCAAAATACAAAATATTTATATCTTACCAGGTCAAGATGTTGTATCTGGATTTGGAGCTGAATTTCTGCAGTACTGGTTCAGGAGCTGATTATGGTTTGAATTTCCTGGAGTTCTATCCAACCAAATGATTGGATCTTGATCTCTAAACTTTGATTTTGAGGAGGAGATCAGTCCAGGTCTGGGCTCACTCAAAAATTCCACTTCTGTGGAAAGCCTTAATTTCTGGCAGCAGTGTTGGGTCCAAAAATGAAAAAGCTCAGAATGAGATTTTGTTTCGACAGAAAGATGCGCGCTATGGAGGAGAATGAGCCCAACCTTCTTTTGCTGAAAATCTATGGAGAGAGATCGAAAAAGTAGGAATCCCTAGTTCCCGCAGCTACACAGTGTATTTTTTTTAGGTTATCTCTGATACCATGCTAGATTTTTAACATTTAAGCTATCATTATATTAGGATCTTTAACTGAGAGAATAACAAGCACAACAATCAAACACAAGAGACAATGAACACAATGTTTTTCCTCAGAGAAACCATAAATGGAGAAAACCCCGCAACTTCCTCAGAGAGAGAATCAACACCAAAAGTAAAACTCCAAAACAGTAAGATGATCTCCCGACAGCAGTAGCCTCTTTCTTTCTAGCCCAAACAACTTCTTCTCCCTCAGCTATGTGCTACAACTGAGTGTGATTGAGTGTGTTTTAAATAGAGAGACTCACTCTCTATTTATACTAATTCTCAACTTGACAATAAATCACTAGGGTCTACTTCACTAGTTGAGTCTAACAAACCTAGGGCCCCGCAACTGCGGGGACTTTAACCCTTGATCAATAGGAGGGTTACCCACAATGAATTGACATGACTTGTTTAAATTAGAGAAAATCATGATCAGAACATATAGGCATGACATGACTCAATTACATTACAAAAACTTCCCAGAATAAACATCGGGGTACAATACACAAGAAATACAAGTGAATACATTCCGAAGTTACAATTACATCAACACAAACAAGTTAGAAAATGAGTTGTTAGAGCCACAACTAGTAGGAGAAGAAAAAGTGCTCCTGGGGAAACCTGATGAGATGGGCATTGAATCTTCCCAGGAGCAACCTCAGCAATTGGAAGCGGTGGACAGATAGGGTGCTGACACACAAGAACCAACACCCTTAGAAATTCTTGTTGGGGATGCTACTCAAATTGGAGCAGATGAACCAAAGATTGAAAATATTCCTAACCTTAATGAAGAAGTATATGCTATGACCCCTGAATCATATTAGGATACAAAATTAATAGAGATAGAATCTTGGTAGTAGGAGAATGAGGAAGTTGATCAGGATGTTGTCACACAAGAACCAACATCCTTAAAAATATCTACTGAGGCTCTCATAAAACAAAAAGAAATCAATCCCGAGGTAGACATAATCCCTAACCTAGATCTAGGGAAAGATGAGCAAATGCAATCATAGTCCTCGGGGCGTACTGAAATTTTTGAGGAACAACTCCATGGTACAGATGATATTGAAGTAATGTAGGAAAAACCTTAGTAGAATGAAGGAATAGAAGGGTAGGGTGCTGACACATAAGAACCAGTAGCCCTGCATCTACCTGTCAAAGGTGCAACTAAAGTCCAAGATATTGTAGCTAAGACTCCAGTAGATGTGGAGACTGAAATACAGGAAGATGTTGCTACACAAGAACCAACATCTTCACAATTAGTTGTTGAATTTGCTGGTGGAAATTTGCAAATGAAGGATGTTGTTACACAAGAAAGAACATCCTCAAAGTTGATGATAGAATTACCCATGCAGGCTGAAGCTGCTGAAGGAGAACTTCAAGAAGAGGATGTTGTTACACAAGAACCAACATCCCCAGAAGAAATTGTAGAAGTACCCTTATAGACTGAAGCTGCTGGAGGAGAACTACAAGAAAAGGATGCTTTTACACAAGAACTAGCATCCCAAGAGGTGAATATAGGAGGACCCATGTAGATAGAGACTGCTGAAACATCTGATGACAAGGCATGGAATCCACCCCCACAGAACTTTGTCAACCTGGTATCTGATATTGAGGACAATGAAAAAGATGAGAGGATCCAGAGTTCGATCAAGGAGCTTTCACTATTGAGGATAGAAGTAAAAAAATGGAGGATTCAGGTGGAGAGGTGTCAAGAGGGAATGGTTCCCATTTTTGAACATCAGAATACCATCAGAGAACTAAAGGAAAGGTGGGAAGAAGAACTAATTTTTAAAAATCTTCGTTGGGAAGAAATACAGAAATAATTGGGGGAGTTGAAAAAGTTTAAATCTATGCAGAGTGAGAAATACCAGCTGTACACTCTTTCCCAGGAACTGTTAAGTACCAGGGAACCATCCCCCTCTTATCCTATGTTCTTATTCGAGCAATTAATTCACTGTAAATTGAAGGCCGTAAAAGAAGGGATATCCTACAGAGTGGAAACCACAGAGCAATTTATGAAAACATTTATGGAAATCAATTTTGATGAGCAGAACTTGCTCTATGATATTTATCTACATGAATTTTCTTGTCCTTTAGATTGCCACCCTAACCCTACCCCTTAGCTAGGAGATGTTTAGTTGAGGGATTTTGCCTCTTTTGTCGGCAACCATGTGTAGTGGGAGGAATCCTTCCAAACTTTTTCCCATAACGAAGGTGACTCTAATCTCTGGGTTCGAAGTGAACCTTAATCCCCTGGCCTTCTTCGTGTTCAACATCAAAGAAGACGTACAATCCCTGACAAAGTTTAGCAGATGGTCAAAATTTGGAATGTAAGTCTACCATATATTCTATGCTATCATAGAATCTCGTTTAACAAGAAATCTCATCAAACAAGTCTTTATGCCATTGATATATGGTAAGACAAGTTCTAACCATGGCTAGTGATATTCATGAGTGTTATGGTTCATTGCTAGATGTTAAGGACTACTATAACATTGATAAAATTTTCCAACATAATCATCATCATCATCATCATCATCCTCAGATGCGTCGCCTCTCCTCACGGTTTAAGTGAGCCGCAAACTTCTGTGTTCGTAAATATAGAAGGATGTCCCCATACCATGGGTCTTTCGTAGATATGATGAATAGAAAATAATCAGGGAGGTTATCCTTGGGTGGTGGTGACGTGGTCAATGGGGGTAGATCTGTCACAAGCTTGGCTAGTGCGAGTGCCTTGTGATTTTTTGGGAAACAAATTCTAAGTCGAATACTTGGATGGCAACTACCCACTTGGTCGCGCGTCCTTGTAGAAGGTGACAGATTAAGAGGTACCACATTGGATTTGAATCGGCCACCACTCGGGTATGGTTTGCAATAATGTAGTGGTGCAATTTTTGAGCCGAGAAAAAAACGACGAGGGCCAGTTTCTCCTCGGGTCAATATCGTAGTGGGGGACCTACCAACTTCTGGATAATGTAATAAATTATGTTCTCTTGATGATCATCATTTTCTTGGACTTGGACTCCAGTGATAGCATTCTTCGAGGCCAACACATAAATAATGAAGTCTTGGGTGAAGTCTGGTGCTGAGAGTAATGGTGCAAAAGCTAGGGCTTGTTTGAGTGCATCAAACGATTCATGTGCTTCCTCATCCCAAACAAAGGGGATTTTTGTGCAGAGCAGGCGGATGAATCCATGGGATTTTGTTGCATACTCTGGTACAAAGCGGTGAAGGAAGTTGGCCTTTCCTTGGAGGCTCTAGCATTGCTGCTGAGTTTTTGGTGAAGGGAGATCAAGGATAGCCTGAACTTTGAGGGGGTCAACCATTATGCCTTTGTGAGATACGTCCTGTCGGGACACAAAACACGCAATTTAAGGGATTGAGGTGAATTTTGTACTTACTGCATCGCAAAAATACTTTCCGCAAGTCATCTATATGTTGTGCTCATTTTGGTGATCGAGCGGTAAGGTCATCCAAGTATACCAAAATGATGTGGATTAGGTCATGGAAACAGTATGTCATGGCACGTTGGAAGGTGGCTCCAACATTCTTTAGACCAAAGGGAAATACTCGATAGGAAAATATACCCCTCAGGGTTGTGAATGCAGTCTTGTAACAATCTTTTTTCTGGATTTGAATTTTGTTATATCCAAAAAATTCATCCATGAAGGAAAATACCTCATGTCCGGTGCATGCATCGATGATCTGATCGATGAAGGGTATTGGGAAGTTGTCTTTCAGACACGCCCCATTTAGATTGCAGAAGTCTGTACAAACATGGATGGTACCATGTTTTTTATTTATGGGAATAGGATTAGAAACCCAAGTGGTGTACACAATGGGGTAAATGAAGCCGACTATGTGCAGCTTCTCTATTTTGGCTTTGACCGCGACAACTTTGGAAGGATGGATAGGCCGTTGCTTTTGGTGCATGGGGGGCACATCGGGTCATGTGTCGATGTGGCATTCCATGATGGATGGATCCAACCCGAGCATTTCAGTGTAAGACCAGACAAAGATGTTGTGGAACTCTTGGAAGAGGGCTTTGTAGGCAACAACGTCTTTTGGGGAGAAAGATGCCCCTAGCATGATTTCTTCAACAACCTCAAGATTGGTTGAGATGTTGATTTTGATGGTTGGTGAGATGTTGCCCATGTTCCCTTATTCGAAGGAATCTAGTGCTGAAATGGGATTTTTGAACCAGTCGACTTTCCCATGAATGAAATATTTGGTTTCCACAGAAAATTGGTCAGACTACGACAGAAGCTCTTCGGGGAGGAAGAACGAGCAATGGTGCATGTCGTCGCATGGGTATTCCAGGGTGGTTAAGGCTTCAAGTATCTCTTGATCATTATGGAAGCAATGAAGAGATAGGTCTGATGGACCATTGGTGATGGTGGAGACAAGAGGGTCTATAGAACTAAACATCATGTAAATGGACATGGTGTCTGAAGAAGGAGGTGGGGGATGTACTTATTCGATCAAGGTGATCTCCGATTCAAGGGTATGCTATTGAAGGTTGGCTAGAGCCATTTGAAACTCGGACAAGTCCTGGCCATGGTGATAATAGTGCCCATATAATCCGCAAAGGGCGCAACCATGGTTTATTCTCAACGACTTGTTTCGAACTATTGGTCTGCTTGGGAGTTCAAGCATGAGGAGGTTTTCCATTCTATCCATGGAATCTAGGTGCACGCATATTATAGGAATTTTAGGGTAGATTTTAGTTGGATGGCCTTGTTCTTCACAGACAGTGCAAGGCAGGATTGGTTGTGGTTCAGTGGTAGCTTTCGCATTTTTTCCCTTGGCCCTTTTGGGGTGGGGTGGTGTGGGTACGGGTGTGGTGGCTAGTTTTTGCAGACTAGGTGGAGGATGGGATTCGACCGTAATTGGTTGCACTGGGGTTGAGAATACCTGGGGCATTGGCGATTGGGCAGGTGGATCAAGGTACCACACAAGAATCCCCAATGTGAAATTTTGTAAGTGTAAGGTACCCAGTACTGGCTTACTCATGACACTAGGTGGGGGAAAGAGGAAGGGAATTGTGTGTACTAGAAAGGAGCCAAGATAACTCCCTGATGGTTTCATGTGCGGATGAGGTGGTGGTTGCGGACAATGTTGCGGCTTCAGATGTTGTTGCGGCTATGGATGTTGTTGTGGTTGCTGTTGGGGTTGTGCTTGTGGTTGATGTTTGGGTGCATCAGTGATGGATGAGAGCATGCACAAATCCACAGTCTCATTCGGTGTTAGCGGTGGCGATACTAAGGGAAAGGAAGCCGTCAATGTGGTATCGAAAAACAACCCAGGGACCACATTCAACAATGGGGAGGTTGGTATGTTGTGAACCTTAGTGTTAACTGTAGGGATGACATTGGCATATGCGGTTAGCCCTTGCAGATCAATGGTGTTGATCACCGGGATAACATTGGCTAGTGTAGTTAACCCTTGTGGATCATGATAAGTTAGTTGGTCAACCGTGACGATTTTCCCTTCATGAGGGAACACCATGAGATGGAAAACAGTTGATGCTATGACTCTCATGGCGTACATATAAATTCTTTCGAGGAGAAGGTTATAGTCCAATTGAGCATTGAAAAACTATATGTCAATCAATACTATTTTCCTAGCTAATGTGATGGGAAAATGTGGGAGGATTCCTTGCGCTTTAGTGGGATAGACATCATAAGGCCGCATAGTAGTAGAGGATGGTTGTGGAATTGGAGATCCAAGATTCTGCCAGAATAAGGTAGACATAACGCATGTAGATGCCCCCTCATCCACTATGCATCGGTGTATGACCAAATTTCGAATGGATATCAGGATTTGGAAGGCAATGGTTGATGGTATCCGCAGTTCTCTATTCTCCATGTAGACTGTGATCAAATTTGAGTTGGAGGGGTCTATAGCACCGATGGAAGCTAGTAAGGCTTTTCATTATGTTGGGAAATTTTTAAGTACCTCTAGAGTGGACATGGCCATAGGTGTCCTGGCCAAGTCATTGACGATGTTGTAGCTTACAGCCGCTCTACCTATGACATTGTCTGCAACCCGGCGTATGGGGGGGCGCAAAGGAAAGGGAGGTAAATGAATAGGTGTGTTGGTTGTTCTGGACGTGTATGATACTGATGGGTTAGCGGGTTCCGTGTTGGTTCTGTATTGGTTTTGTCTGGTCTGTAAATTGACCTCTTTAGTTGGCATGGCTAGCAGGTGGTGAACACCTGTTTCTGCCGTCGTAGGTTCCCACGGGGCATTGGGATTGGGTTGGGGAGCGGGTGCAGTTGCTACTAGTCCTTGGATGGGAAACGGGTTTTGGAGCACCATGGGTGGAGGCCTATTAGTCGAAAAAACTGTCCTAGGCCAACTTATGGAAAGACAACCCACACACTCGACTTAATGCAATCTTGTATGTGTTTAAAGTAACTGTCCTGCACAGGAGCAAGGCCTTGCTTCCTGTATGATGTGCTCTTAGAATAGAGAGTCTCTCTAAGATGGGTGTGTGCCAATTTTACTCAAACCAAACTACTAACAAATCAGAGAAATTTAACCTAATGACTAACTAATGTCAAAGATTATCTTAAGCTAAGTGCAGAAAATAGTAGCTCCTGATTCTATTCTATGATAACCTAAATGCAGACTACCTATCTCGGCAAGAGCATGAGTTAAAATTAAAATTAATTCATCTTGCATTTAAAATATAAACATATAATAATTTAAATTGAAGAACAGTCTCACAATCAAACTATTACATGCTAATAAAAAAACTTAAAAGCTCTTACAAATTAACGGATTGAGATCACAAACAAAATGTTAGATGCTTTTAATTCTGCAAACTAAATCAATATCAGCTGATAGATCAAATGAAACAACAATCACTATCTTTCAAAATAAGTTTTAAAAGACTCTGATCATAAGAAATGAAGCATAAACTAAAAGTAAAGTTTACAGTTTGCTTCAATCCCACAGAAGATAATGATGAATAGAACAAGTAATCTTCTTCAATTACTCGATAATAGATATTTTGCAAAGATATGAGAAGAGGTTCCAATCAGGGATGATTTTAAGAACCCCCCCTAGATTTATATGTATAAAAATTGGGCGAATCTCTCCAATATAAAGGAAAATTTGAAGGCGATTTTATCAA
>LPNX011104525.1:0-23934 GCA_001517045.1 Pseudotsuga menziesii
ACTTACTTGTAATAAACGAAGGTTGATCCAAGCTAACTCCTTCTTCTTTGCTTCACTTCTACAATCTCCAGGATAATTCCTCCTTCAACCTGTTAACAAATATTCTTCCAATATACAGTATGATTCATGTATAAATATGCATGTTAGGCAAATCACATATCATAATGAAATATAAATATTTACCAAGTCACAACACATGAAACACAATATGGAAGAAGTAATCTGCTTTATTAACAGTAATAGAGGGAGTTTAGGTTACAACCCAATGTCTGAACAAGGGACTCCTCTGTCACCAAAGGACTCTGAGTTTCTCTGCTCCAAAGGTTCTGTATAAAATCCACCAGCATAACTTTGCTCTCCAAGTATGAATATCAAACCCCTCCCCAAGGCCTCTATTTATCTGAAGGAAATGAGGTAGTTCTCGAAGGTTAGAGAGGTTGCAGCAGTTAATGGGATTAAGATAAATGGAACAACTAATCCCCCATTAACGCGTGTTTTTAAAAAATAATTTTGAGGGAGATATGCGCGGGTCTGTAGTAAGGAAACCCGCGCATCATGCGCGACTCTGTAGAAGGACAACCCGCGCATAGATGTATGCGCGACCTGCTAAACATAACACTCGCGCATATGCGCGACATGCCAATAGGGATAGTCGCGCATGCACTCAAAATCTCAAAATAGCAAAGTAACTAGCTGGGCATATAGGTAATGTATTTCATCAACAACCAAGGTATAATGAAACTGGGCAAACCTCAATCCATAAGTGTCCTTTTGTGTGCCGACCTGAGGGATGTCAGCACTCGGACTGAGAGGTGCCAATCAGCTGTATAACACACATGCAGCAGTAAGTATACACTTACTAGAAGATCAGTTGCGCCTGAGTCCAGCAAGGGTAGAAGGAGTAAAGAACCAGGCTGCTAAATTTGAGATTAATATACGATTTCTTGAGCCTTCTGGATTTTAAGGCATAGCAGCAGAGGCCCAGGATTGGAAGAAGTTCATCAACGAGCAAGCTGGTCCCTCTTCATAAAGTGCTCTCAAATTTTGATTTAAAATGTAATGTATTGTATTAATTATGTGCACATTCTACAAGACAAATTTTGGAAATGAAAGGTTGGGGAAGCTCAAGATTCATTGAGGGGCAGCCCAAGGGTTTTTTTTGTTTTTGTATAAATATAGGAGAGTTTAGATGTAAAAAGGGACTTTTTTCCCAGATCATTTTTGAGAGTGTATTGTAAGAAGAACTACTTCCTTTTGCAATAAAGAGTTACATGGTTCTGTTGGAGAATGTTTTGTGGAATGTTTCAAATGTTTTGCTATGGACCAGTTGAATGTGAACTATTTCATTTTCAGCTTATTTCCATTAACTGTGAGATCGTTCTAACTCATTGAATTTCTTTTCATGTTATGAATGTACTCTAGTTTATTTTGTGAAATTTCCACTTTGAGTAATGAATGTTGTGATTAACAATAAGCTATCTTGTTGTTTATATTTTTATTGATGTTCATCTGTTCTAAAATAATTAACAGCTATTAGTGAATTTTCCTAATGCATGCACTGAAATACATTACTCACCATTAATGATAGTTTTGCTCCCTAGGGATAGGTTAATAAATCTTAGGTAATTTCGTGTTGTTTGTGATTTAGATGTGAGAGAGGTAAGACGAGAGGTAAGAACCTGCACATCACATTGTGACCCTCCTTGTTATCTCTATCAGTTGCATTTTAGTTAGGCACTTGCACATCATACTTTAAACGCAAAAATCTAAAAATATAAACGGTGGACCGGGCCGAAGCTGTAAAGAATTTTAATTTGTTACTTGACCTACGGTAGCCGAACCGTAAACCAGACAGATTCCCCATACCAAACAGTAACAGGATAATTGGGAATGTTTATTGGGGAGAATCCCTAACTATTGTTACCTGTGATATTCTAGGCCTCAACAGATGCATATAGCTGGCAACCTTTCTTGCAAAGCTTTCTAAACTACAAAGCTAAAATATGCCTTAATAAAACTTGTTTGGGAATTCGTTTCACCAATATTGACCTTCCCTCTTCATCAATGCATACAAGGACCTTTTCATAGCATTCTACCTTGCCCTTATGATTCTCCAACCAATCCATACCAATAAGACAATCATAATATCCCAATGGTAGGACATTCAAATTTATTGTCGTGAGTAGTCCATTCAACTCGATGGGGAACTCTACCACCACTTCACTTACTTTTATTTTTGTGACAGTGGCTAATTGAACTAGCCAATACTTATTGTGCTTCTTTTTTCTAAGAGAACAACTTTCATACACCTTTGGAGTAACATAACTATGAGTAGATCCTGGATCAATCAAAACAAAAACATATTGCTTAGTATATTATGTTCAACTTTTACTATTGTTGATTGATTATCTGCTTGATGGTTATCCAACAATGCATAAATTTGAGAGTTTCCCTTGTCATATCCTCCACTGTAACTGTTTCTTTTAAGTTATGCAAACTTCAAGAGTTCTCTCTTCGATGCAGGAAATCTTTAGGCATGTGGTTTCTCCACATCCCCAACATTGAAGTGGTCCCTTTTTTATCCTATTGCTAGCTTAATTCCATGTCGTGTTTGTTTTCCTTTTTGGAAACTCCTTGGATGATCTTTAAATGAAGGCTTAAATCCACTTTTCCTTTGGTCAAATCTTTCTTTTGTATTTCCTTTCCATGTTGGACGAAATTTTTGTTGGAGACATTTACCATCATACACACTCTTCAGTCAAATTGGCCTAGTTAAACCACTATCCTAAGTTTAATTGACATCAAGGAGCATTAATTACCATCATCCCAGTCACTCCCACACCTACCTATAGTCAAGGAGGCTAACTGGAGCACTCCCGGGGTGATCTGGGTGACATTCATGCACCTAATAGCTAACTGGGGGTTACTTTCAGTTCAACCAATCAGTTACAGTCAGTTAAGGCACCTCCATGCATTAAATATATTATTTAATCATTATTTATTGATTATTTTATTATTATTTAAGGAACTGGAGCTAACTAGGCGCCTTCCCCAACTTCTGATGGTCAGTTCAGCTTCAGTTAACCTCATCAAGGTTTATTAGAGTCATGCAGTACTAGCACTTGATGGTTGGTTCTATGACATGTGTTTGATCTCCTTCAGTTGAGATTAAGTCATTTATTGCACTCCAACTTCAGTTAGGGATTGGTGAGTCAATTAAGGTTTTTTGTCAAGTGGTTAACTGAGTGGTATTGCATGGCAAAGAGTCAGTTAAGCTAGACTCATGCATGGGAATTCGAATTGTCCCTTAGTTATTCGAATTCTTCATTGAGTTAAGCTATGGCTCATGCATGGGAATTCGAATTGTCCCTTAGTTATTCGAATTCTTCATTGAGTTAAGCTATGGCTCATGCATGGGAATTCGAATTGTCCCTTAGTTATTCGAATTCTTCATTGAGTTAAGCTATGGCTCATGCATGGGAATTCGAATTGTCCCTTAGTTATTCGAATTCTTCATTGAGTTAAGCTATGGCTCATGCATGGGAATTCGAATTGTCCCTTAGTTATTCGAATTCTTCATTGAGTTAAGCTATGGCTCATGCATGGGAATTCGAATTGTCCCTTAGTTATTCGAATTCTTCATTGAGTTAAGCTATGGCTCATGCATGGGAATTCGAATTGTCCCTTAGTTATTCGAATTCTTCATTGAGTTAAGCTATGGCTCATGCATGGGAATTCGAATTGTCCCTTAGTTATTCGAATTCTTCATTGAGTTAAGCTATGGCTCATGCATGGGAATTCGAATTGTCCCTTAGTTATTCGAATTCTTCATTGAGTTAAGCTATGGCTCATGCATGGGAATTCGAATTGTCCCTTAGTTATTCGAATTCTTCATTGAGTTAAGCTATGGCTCATGCATGGGAATTCGAATTGTCCCTTAGTTATTCGAATTCTTCATTGAGTTAAGCTATGGCTCATGCATGGGAATTCGAATTGTCCCTTAGTTATTCGAATTCTTCATTGAGTTAAGCTATGGCTCATGCATGGGAATTCGAATTGTCCCTTAGTTATTCGAATTCTTCATTGAGTTAAGCTATGGCTCATGCATGGGAATTCGAATTGTCCCTTAGTTATTCGAATTCTTCATTGAGTTAAGCTATGGCTCATGCATGGGAATTCGAATTGTCCCTTAGTTATTCGAATTCTTCATTGAGTTAAGCTATGGCTCATGCATGGGAATTCGAATTGTCCCTTAGTTATTCGAATTCTTCATTGAGTTAAGCTATGGCTCATGCATGGGAATTCGAATTGTCCCTTAGTTATTCGAATTCTTCATTGAGTTAAGCTATGGCTCATGCATGGGAATTCGAATTGTCCCTTAGTTATTCGAATTCTTCATTGAGTTAAGCTATGGCTCATGCATGGGAATTCGAATTGTCCCTTAGTTATTCGAATTCTTCATTGAGTTAAGCTATGGCTCATGCATGGGAATTCGAATTGTCCCTTAGTTATTCGAATTCTTCATTGAGTTAAGCTATGGCTCATGCATGGGAATTCGAATTGTCCCTTAGTTATTCGAATTCTTCATTGAGTTAAGCTATGGCTCATGCATGGGAATTCGAATTGTCCCTTAGTTATTCGAATTCTTCATTGAGTTAAGCTATGGCTCATGCATGGGAATTCGAATTGTCCCTTAGTTATTCGAATTCTTCATTGAGTTAAGCTATGGCTCATGCATGGGAATTCGAATTGTCCCTTAGTTATTCGAATTCTTCATTGAGTTAAGCTATGGCTCATGCATGGGAATTCGAATTGTCCCTTAGTTATTCGAATTCTTCATTGAGTTAAGCTATGGCTCATGCATGGGAATTCGAATTGTCCCTTAGTTATTCGAATTCTTCATTGAGTTAAGCTATGGCTCATGCATGGGAATTCGAATTGTCCCTTAGTTATTCGAATTCTTCATTGAGTTAAGCTATGGCTCATGCATGGGAATTCGAATTGTCCCTTAGTTATTCGAATTCTTCATTGAGTTAAGCTATGGCTCATGCATGGGAATTCGAATTGTCCCTTAGTTATTCGAATTCTTCATTGAGTTAAGCTATGGCTCATGCATGGGAATTCGAATTGTCCCTTAGTTATTCGAATTCTTCATTGAGTTAAGCTATGGCTCATGCATGGGAATTCGAATTGTCCCTTAGTTATTCGAATTCTTCATTGAGTTAAGCTATGGCTCATGCATGGGAATTCGAATTGTCCCTTAGTTATTCGAATTCTTCATTGAGTTAAGCTATGGCTCATGCATGGGAATTCGAATTGTCCCTTAGTTATTCGAATTCTTCATTGAGTTAAGCTATGGCTCATGCATGGGAATTCGAATTGTCCCTTAGTTATTCGAATTCTTCATTGAGTTAAGCTATGGCTCATGCATGGGAATTCGAATTGTCCCTTAGTTATTCGAATTCTTCATTGAGTTAAGCTATGGCTCATGCATGGGAATTCGAATTGTCCCTTAGTTATTCGAATTCTTCATTGAGTTAAGCTATGGCTCATGCATGGGAATTCGAATTGTCCCTTAGTTATTCGAATTCTTCATTGAGTTAAGCTATGGCTCATGCATGGGAATTCGAATTGTCCCTTAGTTATTCGAATTCTTCATTGAGTTAAGCTATGGCTCATGCATGGGAATTCGAATTGTCCCTTAGTTATTCGAATTCTTCATTGAGTTAAGCTATGGCTCATGCATGGGAATTCGAATTGTCCCTTAGTTATTCGAATTCTTCATTGAGTTAAGCTATGGCTCATGCATGGGAATTCGAATTGTCCCTTAGTTATTCGAATTCTTCATTGAGTTAAGCTATGGCTCATGCATGGGAATTCGAATTGTCCCTTAGTTATTCGAATTCTTCATTGAGTTAAGCTATGGCTCATGCATGGGAATTCGAATTGTCCCTTAGTTATTCGAATTCTTCATTGAGTTAAGCTATGGCTCATGCATGGGAATTGTAATCCTTTATTGTTTATATAATATACAGAGAGGAAACTTATTTTGTTCCTGAAAATTTCCAATTCATGAGTAATTGTTAATAATTCTTTGATGAGATTGAATCTTAGTTCCTAGATCATGTGCAAGAATTAATAATTTTGATTTTCCTTTGCTTTACTCATAGCAATGCATTGTCATTCTAATGGATTCATCAAGACTAGGTGGATTAACAAACTCAATCCTATCTCTGTAAATTTAGGGTAGAATTCCAAGGAAGCTTTGAATATTTACTCTTTAATCCTTGATGTAATCGACATACCTCAAAAATTCCAAAAAATTATGGACATGCTCTTCCATTTGCTTCTATTCCAATTTTAGTTCATTGAACTCTTTCTTCTTGTTATCATAATACCTCACAGATAGGTATTTTTCCTTGAATTTTTTTTTGAATCACTCCCAGCTAATCCTTCTACCATTAATCCTTTTTACTTGCATGAGGTTCTCTGATCCAAGCTATGCCCAAGTGCACGCTGGGGACAACAACCGACTGAATGAGTCAAGTACTGTTATTGAGGAAGCATATATAAGAAGAACCAGCAAAGCAAGAAATACACTAGGTCGACAATAAGTATGTGCACAGACAATATGCAAGAATTCCACCAATTTATTACTTCGTGTCCATGAAAGATGGAGGAATCAAAAAGATGTATATTACATTAGTGTACATGCTTATACGGGATGTTGGACTACCCGTTACGTTCAATTACAAAAGAAGTTATAATGGTTCAGAAGTTCAACCATCAAAGACGACTAGAATACAGAGGCATTATGTCCATGTTTGACAATCGTTGATATTGACAAGGCATGTTGGTATGATGTATGTCTAGGCAGGCCTGGAGATGAGAACATGTCGAAGCAAACATGTCAAGGCGAACTTGTCAAATCAGTCGAAGTGCTATAATTTGTTGAATCTTGACAACTTCCCAACTGCTAGTTGGATCATTCCTCCTTCCTTAACAAAAAATGGTCTCCATTGTGTACTTGTTCAAGTGAGGAAACTTGTTGGCTCAGAGTACCATTTTCCTTGCACGGGTAGTTTTCCAGCTTTAGCCACTTGAAACAAGGGAATGGAGTTCATCCTTGTATGCCGTATGTGTCGTCCCACAATGGTGTCGCAAAGAAGAGGTTCCTGAACATCTGGATCGATGTCTTTGGGATCTACTGTCTAAAAGTAGTTCTTTTCCAGCAATGGTGCATGGTATGGTCAAAGTAGATATACATTGAAAACTACATGTAGGCCGAAGCATGCAGGAATGTCGAGCTGAAAAGCATTTTCTCCAATCTGTTTAAGGATACTGTATGGACCATATCACAAAGGTTTCATCTTTATGTATGGACCAGTGAAGCGCTCCTTCGTTAGATGCAACCATACCTGATCCCCAAGGCATGAATGAGGAATATGATTCTTGTCATGCCGGGCTTTAGATTTTTCATTAGCTCATTGCAACATTTCCTGTGCTTGCTTCTCAATGTTGTAGAATTGATCTCTGAACTTCAATGCTTTTTCCACTTCACATCCTTCAAATTCGGTGTCGTTCGAATGTGTCGAGGAACTGATTAAGTCAATAGGTGCTGAGGGTTGAAATCTGTAATAGATCTCAAATGGACTCTTTCCCGTAGAACTATGTTGAGAATGATTGCAGTTTTGTTGTATGTATGGAAGGATGTCATACCATGTTCGATGATGCTTATGGTTGTACATGTGAATAAATTGTACGACTAAGAGATTTACAACTTCAGTTTGTCCGTCTGTCTATGAATGGAAGTTTGTCCACAAATAAATTCTCATGTCGAGCTGTTTCTAGAAAGTTTTCCAAAAGGTGCTGACAAATCTAGCATCTCTGTCAAAAATAATGATCATTGGTAGGCCATAATGTTTCCACACATGTTCAAAGAAGAGTTGAGCAGTATTTTGTGTTTTCATAGTCTTCTTGCATGGTATGATTATAGCCATCTTGGAAAATCTCTCGACTACTACCAATATCGCGTCATGATGATGTTTGGTAGTAGGATATCCCGTGTACAATCCTGATGTTTGAATCCTGTGTCATGCTAATGTTTGGTCGACTAGGAAATGGAAGGGTGTGTACAATCCTTGTCATCAATTCGGTGGTTTAGAAATGGCACAACCCATTCATGATTGAATGTACTTGTTGACGTCATATTTAAGTGAAGGCCAATAGAAATACTTTTGGAGGATAACAACTGTTTTTGCGAGTCCAAAATGTCATGTAGTCTTGTTGTAGTGCGCATCCCAAATGAGATTCTTTCGATGCTCACCGGTCGGTACACAAAGTTGTCCAAGCTTGTATATCAAGGTGTCCTTCAGGAAGTAGTCATTAGTAGACAGCGTGTCGGTCTGAAGTTTTCCATAAATTGCATAGAAGTTGCAATATACCGAATACAATTATGGCCAAGTAGTGGTGTTGTAACCCTGCATACTCATCACTGTAGTCAGTAGAGTAAAGGGTGGTATGATAAGACAATCGATTGCGGCATTGGATTTTCCTTTCCAATACTTAGTTACCAACTGAAATTGTTGCAGGTAATTAATCCACTTGAGTTGTCAAGTTGTCTTTAATTTTGACAAGGACAGAGCGAACTACAAAGGTTTATGGTTAGTGAGGATAATCATTTCCTTTCCAATAATGTAGTGTCTCCATTGCTTAAGAGCTTTCAAAATGGCATACAATTTTTTTCATATGTCGAGTACTGTTAGGATTATAAATCCTCCCTTGTCCAATTTGGTCATATGTATAAATCAGGAGTCATGTATAAATCGGGAGTCCTTCTAGTCTATTTTTAGTCACTAGTACTATTGTGTCCACTTTGTCTAATTAGGGAACATGTTCTAGTTAATAAAGTGTGGGGAACACTAATTGAGGCCTACTACCACTGGTTGCACTTGCATGCATTAGTTCAGGAGCCTCCTAGATCAATCCCTACAAATTAGGAGCCACTGGGAGTGTCGATACCAACCAAGGTCAGTTGAGTTGAGTTGGTGACTAGTCAACCTCAGTTAGGAGTCAGTTAAATTCAGTTCTAGTCTTCTACATTCAGTTAGCGCTAGGTTTGCATGGATACATGTAGGAGAGGTGCATTTATCACCTACCATAGTCAATTAGGCTTAGTTAACACTGAATTAGACACTTGAGTTGTGATTTAGAACTCCGATGAACTCCGATAATGATTTAGACAAGGTTAGTTAACCATTCAGTCAAGTAGAGTCAAACCAATTCAAATTTCCTGACATAGTATTCGAATTGCATGAGGCTATTTATCCATTGTACTTCATTGTAATTATTATCTAATTACTTTTTTGTACTTTTTTATTATTATCTAATTATTATCATAGTTGCAAGCCATTTTTGCATTGTTTCATTCTTCAATTATTGAGTAAATTATGTGATCTATCTTGTGAGTTGTGTGTTTGTCCACATATCTATGTGCTCAATTTAATATGGTATCAGATCCTCGGAAGACAAGGCACTTCTCCTCCTCAAATATACTATTGGATCATTTTTTTTAGCAAATTTTCTCCTTCTAATACTACACCAAAAGCGAAGAATTTGCCACTTAATATCCCAAGTAAAGGGATTGTTGATCAAGCTTTCTTGATCAATTATGCTAGGTGTGATGACAATTCCAAAAGTGCAGACTGTCAACCTTATTTTGTATGTTTGGTTGTGTGATTTATAGGTTATCATTTCTTCTCACTGCATTCACTACAAGCATCTCATTCTCCTCACCGCATTCACTACAACAGCTCAGTCTTCTTCACTGCATTCAAAATAGCTCCTCCAATGGAGAAGCTCACTTCCTTCAACTACCACCAGTGAAAGTAGGACATGGAGACACATATTTTCTCCAAGAAGATATTCAGACTCACAATGGAGACAGAGGCAAAGCCAATTCTTAATCATGACAAAGAAAAGTATTGGAATAGGCTTGATGAATCCTATGGATGCTTGTGTCTCTCAATCTCTCAAGATATTGTTTTCCACATCAAGGGATTGAAGACTCCCAATGATATTTGGGATAATATTGCTTCCTTATTTGAAAAGCTGGATGAGATGAGGGTCCATCAGCTAGAGAATGAGTTGATCTCTCTTCATCCATACAACTTTGAAACACTGAATGAATTCTTCACAAAATTCAAGAACCTAATATTCCAGTTGAAGCTATGCAAGGTTGAGAAGGAGGATGATCAACTCATCCTTGCCATTCTCCAAAAACTCAGTGCATACTACTCAGTATTTATATCAACTTTTCAATCGGTGAAGCTCACTACTCCAAATTGGAGGATTCCCACTCTTGAAGCTTTCATTGAATCTCTCACTTATGAGCATGACAAGTTGATCCAAATGGGGATCATTCGATCTTCCAGAGATCAAGCACTGGTTGCGGGAGGACCTAAGGTAGTGAGTGATAAAGGGAAGCAAAAGGATGAGTCTCTGGTGAAGAAAGAGCAGTCAAATGAGCCTTCAGGTTCACAGAGAAGCAAGAAGAATGGCAAAGGAAAGACCCTGTGTTCCTACTGTGGAAGGGGCTATCAACCAAAAAGATCCTATATGAGAAGACAAATTGATGAAATGACTCTTCTTCTAAAGAAACATAACATTGCTGCACCTGATAGCGCAAGGAATGCTGACCATAGACAAGAAACTGAAGAATATGAAGAGACATGCCATGCACTGAAGGCTAGCTTCTCAACAGCACATTCATTCCCTGTTGATTCTGGAGCTTCCAATCATATGGTTGCATCCAGAGAATCATTCTCTTCCTTGCAGTCTTTTGATGGTCCTTGTGCAGCCTCATTTTGTTATCATTTTTGGCGTTAAAATAACACATTTAAATGCATATTTTATTATCTTTCATGTATTTTATGTCATGCATATTGTTATTATGCACAAGGTAAGAACAAATTTAATGTTTATTCAAATTTGGTTATTAATATCATTTTTATGGTTTTATTAACTCAAATCTATATTATTTAAAGCATATTTAATATATTAATTGATTTACATATTTGTTTACAGGTTATGTATTATGATTGGGTGAATTTATAAATAAAATGCATTCAGCTTGCCATTCAGCCCGATCCGCGCAATCGTCGTCTAGTTCATCACGCAGCTCGCCATCCAGCTTGTTAATCAGGCTATGCACTATCCATAACCGATTTCAGGAATTAAACATTGAAGCAATCTGCAAACCGTTCTATTGACCACGTTCCCAGGTGATAGCATAATCAACAATCTAGAAGGATCGTGGGTGCATTAAATTTCTCCATTCTGTTTTCACTGCTCATGCATTCAAAGGAGGGAACATTCTAGAGGATCGTCGATGTCATGATGTTATTGCTTATTACCTTGTCATCCATCCCATTGTGTGAAATTCGCTGGTGGTTTTCCATGTTTCCCTAAATTAACGCTCAGTGTATCTGGCTCACAATGCAGCTAGATGTTCAGCCTCCCATCCAGATCGCCTATCAGCCTGCGCACTGTGAAATACAAAATAGCCTGCAAATAAATTGTTATCGACGTGCCTAGGTAATAAAGTTGTGTTCTAGATAGCACACCAGCTTGCAATTTCCTTCACTCGCCACCACTCCACCAGTCACGTGGAAAGAGGAGTAGTTACACCACCATGATGCCTTGTTCATGCTGAAGAGAAGCCTGCATGCCACGTTCACAATGAAGAAAACCAGACTTACACCAAAGAATGGATATGCCTATGTGCTGGCCTATAAACTATTATTGCCTTTTATGATTGACTAAATTTAGAAGAGCAGTCGACCACTAAAGGGTCGACTTGCTCAACCTCTTGAAAACAGTGTGTATATAAACACCTCCATATAGAGAGATAGGGGGTTGATCAATCCATTAGATAGATAGATAGTTTAATTTGAGGGAAGGGTATTGTAACTATGTTCCTTATGTTTAATAAGAACTCTACGTTTTGTTGTTTATGACTGCGTGTGCAAGCATTTGCCAAGCATTATCCATGATTGTTGAGAGGGCCCCTTGACAATACATGGTTTCTATTTTCATACAAGTTTTTTTTATCTCACCCTTACAGATAAGTAGTGTTATTTATAATTCATTTAGGTAGTTAAGTTCCTGCAAATTATTTATTTCTCTGTTTCCTGTAGCATGTATTTGTTCTAGTTAATGAAATTCATACTATGTTGTTATGTAGTTTTTGTTTATAAATGTCCGGTCACGTATAGTTTGCTTTCAGGTTTGCTTTTAATCCTTTCATTCTTAGCTCATTGTTCATTTTTATTTGCAAGCATATAGAATAGGTTGTTTTCATCAATTTAGATAGATTAAGTTCTGTTTATTCTCTTATAAGCTTATGCAATTTAAATTTCAGTTTGTTTATTAATATGCAATGATTTTCTTATTTTCATGTATTTGTTTTGGTTTATTTCACTGTTAAATACGATAATTAATTAGGTTTAAATACTGTCTTTATGCATCTTGTTTTCATATTCACAAAATCAGCTGATAATTAAATCATTTAGGTCTGTTTCTATTATTTTATGTATACAGCTTCTCATTCGAACTGTTTCTGGACTGTCATTCTGACCTTCTTTCCAGATTGTTGTCTAGCCTTCCATCCGACCTTTAGTGTTCTTAGTTTATTTTTAAACATGTTTTCAACTCTATTTCTTTGGCTTTTTTATTATGCTCTGATTGTAGTCATTAGATAATAATTATGTTTTTATTTGAACCGTAGATTAGATTGTTTTAAAGTATTTACTAAGTTTCATCTTTAGTTCCGCTTTCCAACTCATGCTTCGAATTATGCGTTGTGATTTTGTTCCTTTTAATTTCTGATTTTCTTCTTTAATACTGTTGTAATGTTTTGAAATCATGTTCGATTTATTCTTTGTATATGGATTTGTAGGGTTAGGTGTGTTAATTGCTATTATACTAGTATCTTGTCAATTTATCATAGTGATAAGACCTATTCCTTTCACTTTGTGATTATTGAAAAGACTTGTAGAAAAGAACTTAAAATTATCTTTATTAAGTTTTATACTTGCTTTTTATTTAATTATCTTTATTAAGTTTTCTACTTGCTTTTCTTTATTCAGTTTTCCATTCACTTATTAGTTAAGTCTTCCTTGAACCCCATCTGAGTCAAGTAGTTGTTCATAATACATTTTTCACTCAGAAATTATTTGTTTATAAAATATCTAGTTCCTGTGATTGTATTTTCAAATATGTACTTTCCATGAATAGTTAGTCCTTGAAGTTATTTAATAGGTTTTGTTATCTTCTCATTTGTTAGTTAAAATAACATAGTCTGATATTATCCTAGTCTAATGTTTTGTTTTAGTTCGACCATATTACTAATTTAGGATTTTGACTCGGTTTTTCATTTTGAAGATTTTTCGATCTTTTGTTTATTTAAGTATTTCTACAACCTCCTAGGAACCCCTCTACCTTCGCATATATTTTGTAGCAACTCTAAGCCTACCAACCCTGTTCGATAATTAAATATTAGGTGTATTCAAGATAGTAGAACATATCCAAACATTTTGCTATTAATTTAGTCAAGATAACACCCAACAGTCCTAGTATTCAGATGGAAAATAATAGTAAAGTTCAAACCAAGGGGAAGGGCTCTATCAAGCTTGAACATGGAAAGTTCAAAGATGTGATTTATGTTATCTCCCTAACTACAAACCTATTATCTATATACCATATGACTCATACTGGCTCTCCAAAGCGATTCATATTTGGTCGACTCAGTGGAGATCACAGATATCTCTACTGGGAACATCATAGCGAAGGGTTTTGCAAATCATGGCTCCAAGGCATATGAGTTCTCACACTTCATGCCATTTTCAGAACTAGTGCACTCTCTGCAACCACTTGCAAGGGAAGGTAAAAGCATTGCATCTACTTCTTTTGCAGCTTCCACTAGTATTGCAGATCCAACTGTATCAGTTTATGAGATTGAGATTCGAGGTGATTCAGATATAGATCCAGTCCCTACTTCCAAACTGGAAGCTAGGAAGATGACTGGAAAACCACATGACACTCATAAGGGAAATACCCTTGCACTATGTCATGCAATCTTACCTCCTTCAGACAGATGCAATAGAATCCCTATAAGATGCTACATGGAAAGGGCTCAGTCTCACTACATTCAAAATAATTGAGTTGATCATACACCTATTCATCTAACAAGAGACAAAGGTTACATTCTTCCTTCCTTCCATTATCATTTTGGGAGAAGATGGAGAAGTCTACATGCCAGGCCCCAAGATACCTATGCACATAACATCATGCATGCTACTTTGCTACATCATAGAGATTACAGCAACACATTTTCAAGTTTTTCAAACTTGAATCCTGATTCTATCTACTTAGTTAGAGGGGGGGATTTTTTCCCATGTGGTTTTTTCCCTAGCTCCTTGTATTGAGAAGTTACTTTACTTTACTTGATGTAATGGGTGGCCTATGGTATTAGTTACTAGGGCCCACAGATTGTCCAAGTTAGCATTCAAGGGGGTGTTAGGATTATTAATCCTCCCTTGTCCAATTTGGTCATATGTATAAGCCAGGAGTCATATCTAAATCAGGAGTCCTTCCAGTCTATTTTTAGTCACTAGTACTATTGGGTCCACTTGGCCTAATTTAGGCACATGTTCCAATTACTAAAGTGTGGGGAACACTAATTGAGGCCTACTACCACTGATTGCTCTTGCATGCATTAGTTTAGGAGCCTCCTAGGTCAATCCCTACAATTTAGGAACCACTAGGAGTGTAGATACCAACCAAGGTCAGTTGAGTTGAGTTAGTGACTAGTCAAGCTCATTTAGGAGTCAGTTACATTAAGTTCTAGTCTTCTACATTCAGTTAGCACTAGGTTTTCGTGGCTGCATGTAGGAGAGGTGCATTTCTCACCTACCATGGCCAGTTAGGCTTAGTTAACACTGAATTATACACTTGAGTTGTGATTTAGAACTTTGATGAACTTCGATAATGATTTAGACAAGGTTAGTTAACCATTCAGTCCTCCAATACTGATTTAGACAAGGTCAATTAACCATTCATTCAAGTAGAGTCAAACCAATTCAATTTCCTTACATAGGATTCGAATTGCATGAGGCTATTTAACCATTGTACTTCATTGTAATTATTATCTAATTAATTTTTTATTAATGAAATCATTCACAGTTGCAAGCCATTTTTGCACTATTTCATTCTTCAATTGCTAAGTAAATTGTGTGATCTATCTTGTGAGTTGTGTGTTTGTCTATAGATCTATGTGCTCAATTTAATAAGTACCTTCTAACAGTGTAGCTGAAAGTCTCAGAATGAAATGCAACTGGGTGACCTGACTGAGTGATCACTACAACGAGGGCATAGTCTGATGCATCTATCTCAATCTCAAAGGGATGATGCAAATCAGGTAACACAAGTACTAGTGTAGTACTAAGCTTGTTTTTGAGTTGTTCAAAAGATTGTTGTTGTGCCGATGTCCATTTGAAGACAGTTTTCCCATTTCCTTTTGTCAACTGATTCAAAGGCCATGCAATGTGACTAAATCCAAGTATGATTCGTCAATAGAAATTTTCCAAACCAATAAAACTTCTTAGTTCATGAATGTTTTGAGGAATGGGCCAATCTTTGAGGATATGTACTTTTTTCTGGGTCGACATGAATGCCTACAAAGTCAATTACATACCCAAAATATCTAATGCTGGTCATCGCAAATGAGCATTTTTCCATGTTCATATATAGTCGATGTTGTTGGAGAGTGCTGAAGACTTGTCGAAGTTTTTTGACATGTTCTTCCCATGATCGACTGAAAATTAAGATATCATTGAGATAGACAATGAAACACCTACCGATGAAAGGTCGTAGAAGGTCATCCATATATCTCATGAAGGTTGCATGTGCATTTGTTAAGCCAAAAGGCATGACTAACCATTCAAGCAATCCTTCCTTAGTCTTGAAAGTCATTTTCCATACATCGGTGGACTCTATTGGAATCTGGTAGTATCCTGACTTGAGGTCGAGTTTCGTAAAGAACTTAGCACATTTCATATTGTTGATGAGTTCATCTATCCATGGAAGAGGGTATCTGTTCTTCACTAAAATTTTGTTGATATCCTGATAGTCGATGCACATGTTCCAAGATCTGTCTTTCTTTGGAACTAAGACAATTGGACTTCCACAAGGAGAGGAGATGGGGCGGATATGACCCTTGTCGATCAAATCCTGGATTTTCCTGTGAATCTCTTCATTTTCGAGAATGGATCATCTGTAACATATGCATTAGGTAATGAAGAACCAAGAACAAGTTCAATGGAGTGTTTTACCTGACAATGTAGAGGTACTTCATTTGGTGCTTGAAATATGTTCTGGTATTCCTCAAGAATGCGGTCGATATGTTCTTGTTGTCGGGAGCTGCGTTGGTCGGTGAGTCGAATTATTGCTGCAGACTTCCTAGAATGTTGAGGCTTTATCATTATTAATGCAAACTTTTCAACATGATTGATAAGCTTCTTTGTTTGTTTGGAATATATCATAACAACTGTTGATGTGGTTTTTCGCTTTGGTATGCCATACCATTGATTCTGGATTTTTACAATCACCTTCTGAGGACGTGACTAATATGTGCCATGTTGATCCCATAGGTAGGGTTTCCCAAACAAGGTGTCGGCTATGGAAAGCGGTGCCACATCATAGAGTACTTCATCTTCAAAAGGCATAATGAAGTAGGAGAGTCGGAATTGCCATGTGATCCTTAGTTCCTTCCCATCCTTCATCCAACCGATATCGTAAGGCTGAGGATGTGGGATGGTGACTATTAGATTTTTATCGTTTAAGCTAGAATTATATTAGGATCTTTCACTGAGAGAATAAAAATCACAGCAATCAAACATAAGAGACAATAAACACAATGTTTTTACTCGGAGAAACCATAATAGAAAAACCCCACAACTTCCTCAGGTATAGAATCAACACCAAAAGCAAAACCCCAAAATAGTAAGATGACCTCCCAACAATAGTAGTCTCTCTCTCTCTTGTCCCAACAACTTCTCCTCTCTCAGTTATGTGCTACAACTGAGTGTGAGTGAATGTGTGATAAATAGAGAGGCTCACTCTCTATTTATACTAATTCCCAACTTGACAATAACTCACCAGGGCCGACTTCTCTAGGAGAGCCTAATAACCCTAGGGCCCCACAACTACGGGGAATTTAACCCTTGATCAATAGGAGGGTTACCCACAATGACTTGACATGACTTGTTTACATTATAGAATCTTTCGATTAGAACATCGGGGCATGACATGACTCAATTACATTACAAACACTTCCTAGAATAAACATCGGGGTACAATACATAAGATATGCAAGTGAATACATTCTGAAGTTACAATTACAACAACACTCCCTCTTAACTAGGAAGGTATTCTTTCAACACAATTTATCAGCACAAGTCTTCTTCTCTGTATCATCTGGATCATCATCAAGTTCTTGTCATCTTCACTAGATCTGGATTATCACTTGATCTGGATCATCATCATAGGATCTAGATCATCACTCGATCTGGATCATCTCTATATCTGGATCATCTCTGTTGGATCATCATCACAGGTGCTATCTCTTGATTCTTCTAGTCACAAGAATTTCTACAGAACCAGCCCTTTTTCATGTTGGTTGTAGGCCTAGCCTCCAAGAAGGTCTTCATCTTCTTTAGCACTTATATCTAACCATGATAGGAAACTTTATTCACACATGTCAGAAAGGCTCTGCACTTATATCTGACCATGATAGGAAACTTTATTCACACATCATGATAGGAAACTTTATTCACACATCATGATAGGAAACTTTTATTCACACATCATGTTAGAAAGGCTCTGCACTTATATCTGGCCACAATAGGAAACTTTATTCACACATCATGATAGGAAACTTTATTCACACATCATGATAGGAAACTTTTATTCACACATCATGTCAAAAAGGCTCTCAACCCCAGGCTAAGTGTCAGTCCCAGACTGAACAAATTGCTGGTAACTGACCAGGTGCCTCCATTCTCACAGAGAATGGCATTTAGCACTTATATCTGATCATGTAGGAACCAATCCTACACTCACATCAGAATGGCTCAACACTCATATCTGACATGGAAGGAACCAATCCTCTCACCATGATAGAATGGCTCAGCCCTTACATCTGACCATGGGAGGAACCAATCCTCTCACCATGTTAGAATGGCTCACGGACTCATCACTTACCCTTGGAGGGAACCTCGATCTAGAGAACTCCAAGCTTCTCCCTGAAGTACTCAAACTTCACTCTGGCCAATGGCTTAGTCAACACATCAGCTATTTGTTCATCCATCGCAACATATTGGAGCTTCACTTCTCCTCTCTGCACCATATTCCTGATATAGTGATATTTGATCTCGATATGCTTTGACTTGTCATGGAACACCGGGTTCTCTGACAACTTCACATGACTCTGGTTGTCGCAATATATACAAGTAGCATCCAACTGGAGATCAAATAAATCAAACAGTAGTTTCCTCAACCATATTGCCTCACAACTAGCTGAAAAGGTTGTGACATACTCTGCTTCAACTGTACTTAGTGCCACGCAAGACTGTTTCATTCTAAACCAAGAGATCACTCCTGATCCCATACTGAAGCAACACCCTGAGGTGCTCTTTCTATCGATGGCACTGCCTGCCCAATCTAACTCAACATAACCTTCCCAGTTAATCTTCTGATCATCCTTATACTTGAGCCCATAATCAACTGTACCCTTCAGGTAATGCAGAATATGCTTTGCACCAATCAAGTGAACATGTCTCAGATCTGTCAAGAACTGGCTCAAGGTGTTCACAGCAAAGCAAATATCTGGTCTTGTATTCGTCAAGTACATTAAGGACCCAATCATTTAATGATACATTATAGCATCAACTGACTATGATGAAGCATAGCTCAAGATATTCAGGTTCGATGCCATAGTTGTGGTCATGGCCTTGCAATCCATCATCCTGAATCTCTTCAGGATATCTATCGTATAATTCCCTTGTCCCAGGGAAATTCCATCTACATTCTGCCACACCTCCATTCCTAGAAAATAGAGCATCATCCCCAAGTCCTTCATTTCGAACTCGACAGCAAGCTTCCTCTTCGTATCAAAAATCAACCCATCCATACCTGTCACAAACAGATCATCTACATATAGTAGGAGTATCACTGGGTTACCATCTTCAACCTTGTAATAAAGGTTGGAATCTTCTTTATTCTTGGTAAAGCCCAAACTGGATAGAAAGTTGTCAATTCTGTCGTACCATGTCCTGGGTGCATGTTTTAAACTGTACAGGGATTTCTTCAATTTACACACATGAGTCTCCCTGTCATGTGTCTCAAAACCGAGTGGCTGCTCCACATACACTTCCTCTTCCACTACACCATTCACGAAAGCAGTATTGACATCCATTTGGTGTATCTTCTATTTCATCACTGCAGCTAGAGAAAGTATTGATATGATGGAAGTGTATATAGCTACAGGTGCAAAAGTTTCTTCATAATCTATTCCTTCTTTCTGGGAGAATCCACGAGCCACAAATCTTGCTTTATATTTTTCTATGCAGTCGTCTACAGCATGCTTGATCTTGTAGATCCATTTGGAAGTTACAATAGACTTCCCCTTTGGTCTAGGGACAACATCCCAGACATCATTCTACATGATCGATTGATACTCTTAGATCATAGCATCCTTCCATTATTTCCTTTCTGTTGCTTCTTCATAGTTGGAAGGTTTTTTATCAATGAAGTCACATAACAAGGCTACATAATCAGAGTAGGACCTGGTCCTTTTTCTTTCTCTGTGATTTTCTTCTGGAGCCCCATATCTTTCTGCACCTTAGATAGCTTCTCGTACCCAAGCAGGTTTCCTCTTGTGAGAATTCTTCTCCTTAGGTGGATCTACAGGTTCTTGAGGTTCTTCTAATTCTCGATATTCTTCTTGAATTTCTTCGTTCATGGTTGTGTCATGAATTCTAGGTGCTTCTATTCCTTCAGGATCTTCAGCAGGTCTCTTTCTCAATTTATTGTAAGTCGAGTCTTCATCAAATGTTACATCCCTGCTGATGTCGATCTTCTTGAATCCTGGGAAGTATATTCTGTTAGCCTTCAAGCTTTCGAAGTATCCCGCAAATATACCCTTCTTTCTTGAAGGATCTAACTTTGTGTTGAGGCTTGGAAAATCGCAGGTGGCAACAGTAAAGGATTCTCCCCAATCAGCGTTCCCAACTAGCCCGCTGATTGTTTGGTATAGGGAATCCGTCCGGTTTACGGTCCGGCTACCGTAGGTCAAAGTAACAAAAAGGGTTTTACCGGTTGCAGCCCGGTCCACCGGAATTTGTATTTTGACTTAAAATGCAATGCATATGCCTATCTAAACCATGCAGGGTGATAAAGATGCAGGGAACCACACAATGTGCTGCGCAGGTTCTTACCTCTCGTCTTATGTTCACAACATCTGAATCACATATGCAACCAGGAAACAAACAACTAATCTATTTAAACACTAACTACCTATCCCCGGGGAGCCAACATGATTATGATTTAGTAATGCATTAACTACATGTATGATAAACACAATTACAGGTAGCTGATACTTGTATTTACAACACATGAAAGAGAAATTATTCCAACAATTAGATAGCTAACTGTTATTTGAAGCACTAGCATTACTATAAGTGAATTTTCCACAAAATAAACCAGAAATCATTCAACAAGACATAAGTCATAGAGTTAGAACGATCTCACAATTCATGGACATATGCTGAAAAACAAAATAGTTCATTTTCCTGCCATCCATTGCACACCATTTGGAAAATTCCACAGCACTTTCTCCAACAGGCAAACTACAATCTTTATTGCAAAAAGGAAATAGTTCTTCTTTACAATAGGTCATCCAGTGTAACCGGGAAAAAGCCCTTCTCTTGTCTCTCTTCCCTAGTTTTATACAAAATCAAAAAAATGGTTGGGCTGCCCAAAGTGGCCTTTGGGCTTCCCAACGCTTCATTTTCCTAAAGCCTTTTACAAAATAATAATTTATACAAAATTGACCGGTCCTTCTCATGAGGAGGGTCCCGCTTGGTCTTCCAGAAACTTCCTCCACACTACTGCCTCAGCAGCGAGTCCTTCAAATGAGTGGGGTTCCAAGAATTGTATACTAAGCTCGTAATTATCTGCTTGGTTCCGAATAGCCTCCAATCTGGCCGCGTTCAGGCGCACCTGTTCCTCCAAGAGCTGTACACTAATGGCTGTGTGTCCAATTTCATTCCTCAGGATCGGCTCATCAATGGCTTTGATATATTGGACCTTGTCTTCTTCCTCCTGCTGCCTTGTCTGCAACATCCCTGCAAATGTATCATGATCAGGGAATTAGTGTAGCCTATGTTCAGCTTCCACTTGACAGCGGTTATAGGTGACAAGGGCTCTTCTAAAGAACTCCGTGCATGCTCCCTTCGTTTTCTTCACTGTCTTTTGAAAGTCCTCTACAGTAATAACAGCAAACTCGATCAGATCATGGTCCCGCTTCAAAGCTTGCTTATCTTTAACTGGTAGTTTAGCTGGGACTTCTTGATCATCTTCTACTATGGTTATCCTTGAAGTTAGCACCTCCAGGATGTCTTGTGATCTATCCACAAAATAAGATGCTGTATTTAATATTTCATCCAGCCTGCCATCAATCTGCAGGACTTGACACCTTTCTTCCTCCAGGGTCGTTTGCAGTTGCAGCATCCTAGCCTTCTGAGCCAAGATGTGTTCTTGACTGGCTACAGATCTACTTGATGCTCCTTGGCTGCTTCTAGCTGCTCTTTCAGCTCTCTAACATATAAGGTATTAGATTCGTAGATGTCCTTTTGCTGCTCTATCAGTTCTTCTATCTGTGTCTTCATTTGTTCCCTTTCACTTTTCAAGTCCTGAATTTCTTGATGTGCCTTATCCAAAGCTTCTTGTGTTGTCTCTTTTGCTTGGGCTTCCTGCTGGATAGCATGAATTTCATGCTTTGTGACCTCCATCTCCTTAAGTACATGCTCGTATTTTCTTTTTAGTCTGTTGCCCTCTTCTCTTTCCCTTCTCAAGGTGTCCTTGAGCTGAGAAGTGGTCTTCTTGGAGGATTCTATCTCTACCAGCATGCGATCTATGTTATCTTCCGTAGCATTTATGGATGCCTTCCCAGCCCTGATGACAAACCTTGGATCTTTATCTGTTCCAACTATCACAGCTTTGTCGGTTATCATGGTACTGGCCATCCCTTCTACCTCTATTTTCCTCTCGATTCTCCTCATGATCCTTTTGGTGGCCCTGTCATAGTACACCGTACTGAAATCAAGCACCTCTTCCCCTTTCTTCTGCGTAAAGGGTACTAACTGGAGTGCGGGAGTTGTAGGGGTGACGGTAGTAGGTACTTGGAGGGTTTGTACCTCAGGGTTTTCCTCACCCTAGCTTTGCTCTGCATGTGATCTAGAAGCCTGCTGTTGTGCCAACTCTGCTTTTTCGGCCTCCTCAACTGCTTGCTTAGCAGCCTCCTCTGCCTCTCTGGCTGCTTCCTTTACCTTTTCGGCTGCTTCCTGGGCAGCTTTCCTCTTTTCTTCCTCTCCTTTCTGGAGCCATTCTGTAGCTTCTTGTTCCAGTATCTGGGCTTCATCCCTTATTCTTTTGGCTGTTTCCTCATCCTTAGCTCGCTCATCCTTCTCCTGCTCAGATCCCTTCCCACCTTTTGGTTTGAATCTCTTGCTGAGCGCTATCATGTTAGAGGCCCTCCTGAACACGGATTCATCATTGTCAAAATGGTGAGTGTACTCATAAAATACTTTGTGTTTCCTACAGTGCTCAGCCACCCTGTCGTGAGTATCATTTCGTCTAAAGCTCATCTCCCCGAAACGGAACTTTTCTAGTTCCTGTATAAACTCAGGAGCTTGTTTCACATTTGCGAAGCTGCAACTACCTAACTTAAAAGGCAGAGGAGGGTAGGCCGACTTCTTCTTCTGGAATAGGAAATGACCAATTCCATCTATATACACCTGTCTAACAGCCTCCTTGTGTACTATATAATCTGTTGCATATTTGGGAAACAGATAAGGGGTCTTTGACCCACAAAACATCCTCAAATACATCCCGTTTTCGGTCAAGAAATAGTCACCAAAATCCTCTATGACCTGCATGGCCTCTTCTGACATGCAGTTGCATTCCTTTCGGAATATGAGAGTGTGCAGAGGCATGATAAACTGTTCACAGATTTCTCTATAGTAAGTGTGGTATTGATGAGCTCCCAGTAGTCTAAATGCTGCATATATGGGCATCCTAGCCTTCTCCCAAACACATTTGAGCCCGGGGAAAGGCTGGTGGCATAATATACAGTCAATTAGAATGGAGCTCATGTAAAATTCAAATCTTCCTCGTTCCTTTCCTTCCAACGCTGCATCCACACAAGAGGAGAGGTTGCTTGATACTATGCTCGCCCAATTGAAAATGGTTCCTTCTGTTGCTACAAAAAACATTAGGGGTATCCATTCAAACTTGAACAGTCTTCCATTTGCCCTCCCAAAAATTATGTTTAGCATTAAAGCTATGAATCTGTAAGTGGGCCTGAGACTGGCGGTGTCATAATCTTCAGTCACTCTATGTCGGAAGATCTTCCCAGGTAAGAGCATTCTTTTCAAGGTCTCTACAAGGTCCATCCGGAGGTCGTCCAACCATTCATTCGTAAGGAAAAGCTGAGGATCTGGTAGATGATAAGCTAAAGCTACATATCCAGGGCTAAATGCAGCATAGCCCTGGCCCTGGGTGTTACAGAGGAGCATTGAATTGTGGTTTGTATGT
>LPNX011104529.1:0-12133 GCA_001517045.1 Pseudotsuga menziesii
TATATATATATATGCATTTTAGTTAGATCACATGAATATGTTACATTGCAATATTTTTTTTGTTCATGTCTTGTTTCATTCCACATGAAAAAATATCCATCATGTTATGGAGACTATGCTAACTGAAGATTCTATTTCACTCTTGCTACATGGTTATGTCAACCTTTGCTCGCTGGTACAGGTCTCCTTATTAAACCAAGTGAACTCACTCAACTCATTATCTATTCGGTTCCAAATTTCTATCTCAAACGTACTTCACAATCATGAGCTATTGCTTCCAATTATATATAGTAATCTTGTAGAAATTGGACAACTAAAAGAAGGAACTATAATCAAATTTTCCCAATGTACATGCAACATTGTACATAATGTAACGTATGTTTAATTTCCTCATTGTTTTTTTCCCACTTAATCAATTTCACACTGTTCATGCATCCAATGTTTTTCTCTCCCAGTGAACTCTAACAATACATCTTCTCATAGGACTATCGCATTGCTTGCACTTGAAGTTGTCACAGTGGATGCAACAATTATTGGAAATCCTACACCTTACCACTTATTTGTAGCTTCTCCCTCACAGAGTAGTTCCTCTATTGCAGTGAACCCTAGCTCAATAAAGGAAAACGCTACCTTGTATGCATCTACTATCCCATTCACATCACTCTCCTCTTCTAGCAAAGTTTGGAACATTCAAGGTCGAGTTATTGCCAAGAAAAAAATACATGAATATGGCAACCAACGAGGGTTTGGAAAAGTGTTTGGATTTGGACTTGTTAATGCTTCACACGATGAAATACATATATCTACATTCAATGAATTGGCACTCTCTTTGTATGACCAAATACAAATAGGAATAGTGTACATAGTATCAAATGGAACAGTGAAAGCATCCAATCCAATTTTCAACCATTTGAAAATCCATAATGAGATTTTCCTAGGTTCCTCTTCAACCATCCAACCATGCTTACATGAATACCCCTTAATACCTTTATATTGCTTTAACTTTAAAACTATTCAGGAGATTCAAACTATACATGTCAATTCCATGCTTGACCTTGTTGGTCTTGTCATTTCAGTTTCACCTACATCCACGATACAAAAATGGGATGGTGTTGAGACTGTTAGGTGCAACATTGGACTCTGTGACATGTCATGCTATAGTATTGACATAACACTTTGGGGAGTTCATTTCCAAATTGAAGGAGTTGATCTTGCCAACCTTTGCGGTTTACCTACTCCTCCAGCTGTAGCAATCAAAGGCGGTCGTGTTACAGATTTTAATGGAAAAACTGTTGGGACTATTTCCAACACTAATATTTTTATAAACCCAAATATTGAAGAAACTTCAGTTCTCTAGAGATGGCTTCATGACAATGGATTTCGTTTAGCATCACCATCTTTGAGCCGAAAATTCAATGCATCTCATTCTGCTCCCCGTAAAATCATTACAATCAATGAGCTAAAACTCTTCAACCATCTGAAAAACCTATTTGGTACTCTCTTGTAGCAACCATCACAAATGTTAACATGGATGACTTTCATTTCCTTGCATGCCCCCTTTTTGTTGATGGTATAGAATGCATGAAAAAGATTTCCCACAAAGTTGGAGACATTTGGCATTGTGGTAAATGTGATGGGGAGTTTCTTGAATGTGACTACCGATACATACTAAAGATTGACTTGGAAGATGTCACTGGATACCTTCATGGTGTCATAGCTTTTGATGATGCTGCAAACCAACTCATGGGCATTTCTGCAAAAGACCTATGTCTTCTCTCAACTGAAGAAATATCAATTGTTGAAATAGTCCAGAGCATCTGCAACAAACAATTACTTCTTACTCTTTCAGTTAGAACAGAGATCTTCTGCGTAATTGCACCCCTAAAAGTTGTAATTGTCATGGTTGAAAACACATAATCGACAATTTCAGATTTACATTTAAATATATAGGTTTTTTCGACCTGATACTTAAGCATTCTTTATTGTCTGTAATGAATGCTTTCGATTCTCAATTTTAATTCCTTATTTCATAGTTCAACATAGCAAGGTATTTTTTTAACTCCCTTATAGCACTTCTATTTTGCACTCTCATAATTCCACTGTACAAACCATATCACTTAATGTTTTTTACTTAAATTGTTGATGCAACATATATCGTAACTTTTGAATACAATACTAATTTTCTATTGTGTGTATTTATAAAATAAACAACTTTGTTCTCTTGTTTCTTAGCACAACTTTTCATTCTTTTGTACAGAACAATAATTACATTTAATGTTTTTTTTCATATATCCTTTCTCATACTACACTTTGTTCTTCTATATTGTTGCTTTCTTACAATTATCAATCTAGGACTTGAAAAAATAATACTTACTCCATAAATATTATTTTAAGGTACATTCTTAGTTCCCAATGTGCAATCACTTAACATTTTCCTTATATCTTCTGCTTTATATCCATATACTTTGCAGTTAATACATATAGAACATGTGTCGTTGCCAGCAATCAAAGCTTCTAAGTCTTTAACAAGTTTACGGTTTTCTTGTAGGAATTATGCCAACTCATGACAATGAGCAAGCCAATGCACAAAGAAGAGTTGTATATGCATAAAACAGAGATAAAAACAACAAGAAACAATGTCTTCTTTACAGAGCTTCTCGTCTACCTGTGGATATGGTTTCTTCAATTTCTCTTTCCCAACCTTCCAATAGGCCTTCACTTACATCCCCTATGATAAATCCATTGAACACTCGCCTCGATGATGCACATCAATGATTTCATAAAAAAAATGGACCATCTGGCTGATATGCATGTTTGCTCAATTTGCAAAGAATGTTACCTTGGTATTGTAACAAAAAAGTTCCATGGTGCATACACTGGTTCTTGTTGTATTCTAGAATGAAAAGGCCATCGCTTTTAATTGGAAAACAATATGGACCCAGGAATCCAACCACCTGTCCTTGCAATACTTACACAAGTTGAAGAAATGCTCATTAGTCGTGCTAACCCAATATTACAAGTCACACATGCTCATGGTGGTCAATATAAATATGCTGGCCATACTATTTGCTTCCCCCAAGACATTTCCAACATTGCCACATACCTACCCCATTTAATATCAGAACTTGACATCCTTGTTGTTCGCAAATGCAACTCTACAAACAATCCATATGAATTGTTTGTTAGTCAAACACGTGTTCTTGCTGCCCTTCAATACAAAATGGCAAACGACCCATACTACAAGGATGTACAATTCAACCCAATTGCATTAGCTTCTTTGCCTCTTATTTAAACAAACATTTCACCTTTGACTCCGCATGTTAATAGAAATGATACATTATCTCATCGGCAAAGCTTGTCATGTACAGTTCAACCACCAAATTCATTTGAACCCTATGAATTAGAATCCTTCTCATTTATTTCAACACAAACTAATGCTAGAACTAAGGTTAAAGAAATTAGACAATTGTTACATATACCAAATATCCCACTGCCACCTTCCATTGATTGGCCCCCTATAGGAATATCCCTTATCAATGAGTATAACACAAAAGGCCTTCTTTCCATGGATTTTCCAACCTTGTCCTCCACAGGCGCAACAATACTTAAACAACCATGTATTCATGAATTTTACATGCACGAATATGCACTTCACCTCATTCACTATCATGACAACAGATTTTTCCAACATCCTCGCTTTCGGTACTACATATACAATCTAATTATGCATCATTGGAGTAATACTACTGCCTCTATCTTTCTCAAAATTAATTTTGAAGATACACTGCCTCCCACAATACTTGAGCTTGTTAACCAATTGCAAAACATGCCTAATGGCAAAATTGGCAACCGGATCATAAGGTTTGGGTCTTCATTACGTGGAACACGCTCGTATTGGAACAAAAGTAGGTCTAAACTCACAAATATGATCAATCAACAAGGTACACCAACGTTCTTCTTCACCCTTAGTGCAGATGACAAAAAATGGCCAGATTTGCATGCTCTAATGCCTGTTGGACGTCCTAGAGGTTTATCTCAAGACTATCAATGGAAGATTCACAATATCATATCAAATCCACATATTACATCACAATACATGCACAATAGATTCAAAACATTCCTTCAAGAGGTGCTTCAAAAATATTTTCATATAACAGATTCTTGGTGCAGGTATTCTACCATCTCTTCCTTCTTATTCTTCTCTTTGTGTTTCTCACTTTATACAATTCATTTCTAATATATTCCTTTTCCTCCCATGTAGGTATGAATGGAAGCATAGAGGATCCACACACATTCATGGTTTTATTTGGTTGGCAGATGCACCAAATATGGACACCTTAGAATGGGAAGATGTTCTTGCAGTTGAAGCTGCAATTTTTTTTTACACATATGTTATAGCTTGGAATCCTCATAACTCCCACTTGTACACATATGGGTTACACCATTCTACTACAAATTATCCATGCAATGTTGCATCACCATCCATATTTGCATCAAACTACTCAGTTGACTATGAAGAACTTGTAAATTTTGTTCAAAGGCACACTAGATGTTCAAAATCAACTTGGGGTGAGGTTGATGACTGAGGTTCTGATTGTGAGACAGGAATTTCTACATCAAGGGGAGAAATGTCCAACAAGGAAGTAGGGAAGATAGATATGAGGGAAGTGGAAGAAGTGGGAATAGGGGTTTTAGTTTGTGAAGAAGGGATAGTATAGATGGAAGGGGTTTCCACTTGGAAAAAAGGGATACGAGAAGATGTGGTGGGAGTCTGAGATGTATGGGGAATTGATGAAACACATGGGTAAGGAAGGGGGTATCACTGGAAATTCTACTGATACTAATGGGTCTCTAGAAGTGTCCTCAACAATAGGATTTAAATATGCATGGGAAAAAGCAGACCGAGGAAATAAAGCATCAAAAAGATCTCCTGAAAAGTGTGAATCGGGGACAGAAGATGTCCTACAGCTAAAGATATTGACAGGGAAAGTGGGGTATCTAGTGTCCTCCTCTATATCACTATCAATTTCATGGATCTCAATCTCACGCTGGGGTTGAGGCTCAACCTGTCGGATCACAGGAACTTGGAGAGGCACTTTCTCTTGAAGGGAAAGTGGAGCTATCTGCAATGGTTATTGATCCCTGAGTACCTGATGAGGTATTAGCTTTGTTTGAGCCACTAATGCCTGAGGAACTTGTGGTTGTTGAGAAACAAGTTGAGTTTTCTTCTTCTCTGGTTGAGGTTCAGCCTCTTGGACATGTGTTTGAATTTGAGCACTGATCTTGGATAGACCTTGTTTGAATTATTCCCCTCTTTGAAGAGCTTCCATCTCTTGGGAAGAGTGAGCACTCATATGGGTTTCTATCACAGCTTTTCCTTTGTCTTTGGACTGGGATGCTCAAGCAGAAGTTGTTGATGCTTGTTGTCTTGCTTCTCTTTCCATGTTTTCCCTATGAACCTTTTCCTCTGCTTCAAATTTCAATTTTCTAAAATGAAGGGTAGACTCCTTTATTTTTTTCTAATATTTGAAAACATGGGTCTTTACCTTTGGATCAATGATCTTTTCCAGTGCTTCCCGAAAATCAACAAATGCCCTGCACATGGAATCGTCTGGCATATATTCATGTGTATAATTGAACTTATACTTTTCTTGAGAAAAAAGGCTAGCGAGGAAGTCTTAGGATCATGCATCATTTTGACAACTTCATAGTTGTAATCTGCTTACCCATCACAGTTGCATGGGTAGAATTATGTATAACCAAAGAATCTAAATACAGAGGGAACTTAGGCCAACCCTTCCTCTTGTGCTTATCCAATTTTGGATGGGCACCATCAATGACCATTTGAAAGGAAAATTCCTGTAAGACCATGTGGTCTGGAACAATTCTGGGCAACAATGGACAGTGTTGCTTCCCCAAATTCTAAAATAAGAGAAATATTCCCCGACGTACCAATCTCCATGTAGACTAATTAAATCCCTGGCTCTTAGTGAAAATGTCGAAGCATTGGCCTTGAATATATTAAGATACATGGACCCTAAGAAAAGATCATAGATGTCATATATGCACAGAACAAAATTATCCTCCCACATGTCAAACCAGCAAGTATGGACTGGTGGAGAATTCTTCTGCCAATTCCAACCTAGGTTAGGAAATGACGAAGTCGCACAAAAAATGTCCATGACATAGGCCGACATGTAAAATTGGTGTTTTCTACTTGACAGGTCTTTCTGGTATTTATCCATTTGCTCCTGCAAATTAACAGATAATATTCGAGCCCAATTGAAGGACTCACTTGTAAGAAGAATGTGCTGGGATGCCGGAACCCATTCTACTTTGAAAATTGTGCAATTTTCCTCACCATATAACTGGTAGAACATGGCTGCGAGTAGTGAAAATGGTTCCCTGAACCATGAAGTAGGGTAGGCATTACCTGGTTGTGGAATAAACAGGTTAGGGTTTTCCATCCATGATTTCACCACTTCTTCATAATTGAAACGGGAGATTGTTTCATCAAGGAACTTACAGCTCAGTAGTTGTTTTGGGGGTCCAAGACCGTAAGCATGGGAAAAAATATCAGGTTTGAACGAGGCGAGAAAAACACCAATGTGGTCATTGAAAAATCAATCTGCGGTCTTAGCGTGGTTGAGTGCCCACTTCACCATGTCTATGTAGGGCATAAATGGTGGTCTAGCGGTAATTAGATGGGTCTGTGAGCTATGAATGTTGATGTAAGTCAGCTGGTCATGAGGAATGGCTGAGAAATCATCATTATCGACAATATAATAGATTCTCGACCAGTCCAAATATTGGTTTTCAGAAATACGCCCACTAGTGTCTGTGAAGATTCCGACGTTTGGGTCCTTGGATCTTTGTTCTTTAAGTACCCTTTCGTTTGCACCTTGGTTTCATCTACCAAACAGAATGGTGAAATTATGATCCAATTAAAACTGAAATGCAATACTTATAATTATTTAGGTAGAGAGAAGGCTTACCTTTGCTAGATGCATAGAGGGCCAAGGGTTGGCTTCCCTCTTCTTCCTATGCCTTGTACAAACAAGAAACGACTGGTCAGCTCTGCCCCCAACTACAAACGACATTAACGAAATGAAGTTTTGAAATTACAAATTCTTACCTATTATTTAAACCTGGTGGCTTGTAAACCTATGCCAAGATGAAATACAATCAAATTGAGTCTCCTCTTATCCTTACATCAAGCAAAACAATGGATGAGTAGAGGAGTAATGGAAACCACTCAGCCATTAAAACACTAAACAAAACCTTTAATCAACTTAAAAATCGCAGCGTTGAAATCAAACAACTAGTGTAGACCTTGAAGGGCAATGCAACACTATGGAGTAGCTGAGCACAAATCACCAACCATCATTACAACTAAACAGACAAAGAAACCCTCATGACAGTATGAATTCCATATTAAACCCTACAAAAACTTTTCAATTGGATCAAGGACAAGTGAAAGTTCAAGATCAGGCCTCTCTCCTTTGCGCATGCATAGCAGCCATGTCAAATAAATTGTGTGGCTGTGTTGTCAACTTGCAGTCGGTGTTATGATAGAGAATTAATGCATGCTATTAAAACCTTCATTAAACCCTTCATCTTGTTGTTGTCATCCACCTTGTATCTCCCATGGTCGTTTCACCATGTAAAAACTTCATAATATAGCCATACATTATACCATCACCCTCATGGCTTGTAAAGCCCGTGGGCTAGAATCTTAGACCATGGCTTAAAACGTACATCTTATGATCGCTACAAATCCTTCCAACATCTGTTAACACCAAAAAAATGCTCACCAAGCTCTGCATAGTCTAAACCACATACACACATCATATTCCTACCATATTTCCCTTATTTTTTACCTTCACAACTATGGTTTACCCTCATTCTCTCCCAAAAAACCCAAAAAGGGCTCAATAACCCAAAAAAGGGGCTAAAAGACCCAGAAAAGGGATAAACACTCAAAAAAGGGCTCAATAACCCTAAATAGGCCACATGGTGAGTTCAAGAAGCCCACGCAGGAGGTCCTATGGAATAGGCCATGAAGAAATATCCCCATTTAGACTAAGAAGCCCTTTTCTCAAGGGGGTTGCGGCCTTTTTTGCCGAATCCGCTACTTCATTTAAACTTCTTAAGACATGAAAGTATTCTATATTGTTGAAGGATTTGGATAGTCCCTGTACTTTCTTAATTAATTGTTGTAGCTTCAACTGAGTTGGAAGAGATTTTGTCATTAGGGCTTGAATAATTAGTCTGGAGTCCCTGACCACAACAATTTCATAAATGCCTTGAGCGTGAGCTTGACAAAGACTTTTCCATAAGGATAAAGCTTCAGTTATGTTGTTTGTCTCTTCTCCAAGTCCCTAAGGGTATACCCATTCATGTACTCCATTGGGGTTAAAGAGAACACCCCCCCTCATGCTGCCCCTAATATGTTTCTTATATCTTACGATTATGTGAATGGGTTAATTATTTTCCCTTATGTTATTTGGTTCAATGATTTCCCTGTGTACGGATGGGTCCTTTTTTAGCATTATTTGGTGAATGATTTCCCCATGTAGTGATGGGTCCATTTTTAGCAACCAATTTAGAATCTACCCTTGATAAGTTGTGATTGTATTACTGTTCATTAATGGTGGCCAATGAATGAGCTCAAGTTCTTGTTATTGACTACATTCCAAGTCTATCTTTTGAGCCACTAAATTATTTTTATAAAAGTGTTGTGTAACTATGTTTTCTATGGGCTAATTCAAAAATCTATTCCACAATTTGAATTCATGCATTACCTTCCATTGTTTAATAATAGATATTTAATTTTTCTTTCTATCCAATAATTCAGTTTCATATTCTTTTTATTTTGTGGGGGAGAAACAACCAATCCTTAAAATCAGGTGGAAGATAAAGGTAAGTGTGTGTTGCATTAACTAAACAGTCTATTTGCACTAATTGTGGTAGCATTGATTAAGTATGAGACATCCTTTACATTATCCTATTAGATTGGCCTGCTACTCACACCAATTAGTATTCGAGCTTTTCTACTTTAATCTTTGTGCATTCTATGCTTTATTAAAAGGTATGCAAGATTATTCAATACACTTTATTTTCTATTCGATACAATATGTTATGGGAGTTTTTTACTTGTATTATGGATGCAAACAACGCTTGAATAAAACTCCAGTATTCTCTATCAAAACTAGATGGATCCCTAACATCATTTTGGCACACAATTCGAGTACATAATATAATGGTAAAAAGCAACTAAGAATGCTGATGAAAATTATACAGCAAAGGCCCAACTCCTTGAAGCCTTATGAACTTCAAGAGATAGATTTAGCGAAGGGAAAGGTTCGTGTTTTTGGTTTGTTGCAGCTTTAGATTTTGTCATTGAGCACTCTTTGGTTATGGAGGCGTTGATATCTCTACTATGATTCCATATATTTAATGATCATAATATATTTGACTTGCTTTTGAAAATTAAATGGGAAAATAAAATAAAATAAACCACAAGGTTGAAATGAAAAATACTCTTTAAAGAAAATAGACTATGAAACAAATGCAATTTTGAATGAGAACAATTTTGTCAATATTTTAAAGTCTGAGTTGACATATCAATCTCATGTTTTCATTTAGATCCCTTAAATAAGTACAAAGCAATTTCAATAAGTATATATGTGTTTATATATTGTCTTTGCCAATTATTTTGTAGTTTATTTGCGAGTTCCTTGTAAGATGTTGATTTCATAGAACCTTGTTAGATTGTTTACCTCATAGAGATCTGTGTGACTTTAATGATTATTTACTTTCCTTTTGAAAGTGAAAGAATATTTATGATATTCATAAAAACTAAAAACCTTGTTAAAGTGTTTACCTCATATAGCTCCATGTGACTTTAAGGCTTACTTTCTTTCATTTTGAAAGTTAAAGAATATGATATTCATGGAAACTATTCCATGTCTGCCTCAATTTTCCAACATGATAACTTTGTATTCTTCATAAAATGAAAAAAAAATCCAAATATTCTGAAATTCTCGCATTGTGTCATACAATTCAAAGAAGGAATGCAGCTCGTTAGTAAAGCTTTGCTTTCTACATATAACAGAATCTTGATATTTACATATATTAACAAAAAGTGTTGCCAAGACATTTTAATTTCTATAATCTATGGTGAGAGGTGTATTAATTTATGGTAAGGTGTATGTATTGTATCAATGAAATCCTTATTCATCGGTGAATGATATTTTTTTTTAAATTGTTATGAGGACTTAGTGGAACTGAAATTTGCATCCTCGACGACTAGATTGGTTGTTATAATTTTCTATTTTCATCTGTCCAATTTTCATATGGACTCGCCTATTGAAGAAAATAAAAGTTATGACCATAGTTAAATGATCTGAATTTTGTAGAGTGGACCAACATTTCTCTGTTTTATCAAATCAAGATTTATGATCATCTATTCCCACTCTAATCCCAATATCTTGAAATATGTAATTGTTAAGTTAACAAATGGGATTCATTTCTTTTATGATGATATATTCTCATTGTAGTCCAAATATCTTAAAATTTGGGCTTCAATAATTGTTTAGTTAACAACTGGGATTCCTTTCTTTTATGATCATCTATTCCCATTGTAGTTCCAATATCTTAAAATATGGACTTCAATAATTGTTGAGTTAACAAGCGAGATTCCTTTCTTTTGAAGCATTGATTAAAACATTGAATTTTCATCAAATGATTTATGACTAAATTGTTTTTGAAACTCTAAGCAGAGAAACTACAATGTTAATGTTCTATCCAGAAAATGACAAGCCACAATAAATTTTCAATTATTAGAAGGGTTTTACTGATATACACATACCTATACACTTATACTTTGAATATGGCAAAAAAAAAAAAAAAAACACAAAATTAATGATATACTAGAAGAATAAGAAGGTCACTTGACATTCTAGAAAAATCGCAACTTAGAGTAATAAATCAATCCAAATTATAGTATTAAAAAAGCTACAACAATCAAAATAGAAAAAATGAATGCTTTAAAGATATAATTAAAACAAGTGAAATTAGCAGCAAAGCTGCATATACCTGCCTCTAAGAAATGTTTTAATCTAAGTTGATATTTAATTTAATGTAGTAGGGAAAAAGTAGGAAAATATTAAGAAAAAAAAGGAGACAAAAATTAATAAAGTTAAGCTCTCAAATGAATTGTATGATAGAATTTAAAATATGCCTATATCAACAGTTTAAGATTACATAGATTTGAGACTTTGACTAATTAAAAGTCTTTGGATAGTACATGTTCTTAACCTTATCATTATTTATAGAAGCTTCACAATAACTGAAATAGACTTAAGCCCAACTTGTTCTAATTGAACCAAAAGGAAATGGGTGTAGGCCAAGTTGCTTACTACATTTCATAATAAATTGAAAAGGAAAGAGGATTAGTGGGGCCTACAATCGAAGTAATGCAATGAAGTTGATTATATATTGTCAAAATAAGTCAGCACTATTCTCAAGGAAAATTGTGTATTAGTTGGGTTTGATGTGCAACATATATTGATTAGTTATGAAATTCCATATCATTAAGTATATGTAAATAACTTCAAGTTGATTTTCCAATTCTATGATTTAAAAGGTTAGGCTTTAATATTGTTATTAATAATTATAATAATTATTTTAGTCAAGTGTACGAGTGTCCTACAAGAAGAAGAGCTTAACAAGAAGTTAAGTTGCAGCAACGTGACACATAGTAAGGTAAGTCAAGCTTTCAAAGAAAGGAAAAAACTAGAAATGGAATATGTACAATTAAGAAAAATGGAGTTGAGGCTACTTGTTAATTTTGAAGATCTAGATTTTGTTGATGGTTGAGAAATATTATGTATGCATAACTATTTAGTAGAAAGATAGAAAATTGTTTTGTTGAGTGTAAGGGATTTCTAGTAGTAATCTTTTTAGTTATGGAATATAGTATATTTTAAAAAAAAAAAATTGCAATTATTTAATTCAGTTTTAAATATATATATTTTTTATTATGTTGTGTTTTCTTTATTTTTCATTTTTCATTATGTTTTAAATGATAAATGCTTTTAATATTATAAAAAATATTATATGTTATTTA
>LPNX011104529.1:13062-52925 GCA_001517045.1 Pseudotsuga menziesii
GATGATGGAGAGAATACCAGAGATCAATTCAGAGGATGTTATAGGGAAAGTATTGGAAACGGTCTCAGGAGAGGTCCAATTTCAGAACGTTGAATTCGCCTATCCATCAAGACCAGAGAGCATGCTATTTCACAAATTTTGCCTCACTATACCGGCACGCAAAACAGTGGCTTTAGTAGGCGCCAGTGGATCTGGAAAATCAACAGCTATTGTATTATTAGAACGGTTCTACGATCCAATGGAAGGATAGATTCTTCTGGACGGAGAGAATATTAAGAGCCTGCAACTGAAATGGCTCCGTAACCAAATCGGGCTAGTTAATCAAGAGCCTGCTCTGTTCGCTGCTTCCATTTGTGAAAATTTGTTGTTTGGGAAGGATGATGCGACAATGGATGAAATTATTAGCGTTGCAAAAGACTCCAATGCGCACAACTTCATCACCTAACTCCCAAAAGGCTATGACACACAGGTTCTATTTTGTATTTTGAGTTTTACATCTGAGAATTGGTATTTGCATATCTTGCAGCATACATAATTGGCTGCTGATGAACAACCTTACTGCTCACAGAATAACATGCTATAGAATTATGGAATCAAGAATTGTAAAAATGTATATTTTTATTTCTGATGGTTTGTTTTTTAATCGATTTGGTTTTGTCGGGCAACCAAAATAAAAATACATGTGGGAGAACGCGGGCTTCAGATGTCCGGAGGCCAAAAACAGAGAATAGCCATAGCCAGAGCGTTGCTGAAAAATCCTTCGATCCTACTTTTAGACGAGGCCACAAGTGCTCTGGATGCTGAATCAGAGAAGGTCGTTCAAGATGCCCTTTATAAAGCTTCTATAGGATGCACAACGCTTATTGTGGCCCATCGTCTCTCCACTATAAAAGGAGCTGATAAAATTGCAGTGTTAAAAGATGGCCAAGTCATTGAATTCGGTGGACACGATGAACTAATTATGAAACCAAATGGAGCATACGCAGCTTTGGTGCAAATACAGGAGAAGGCCCCATCACAGGATACCAATACTCTTAACACTGGATTACTTGCTTCAATGACTGCATCAGGAGTAACTAGCGATATCCAAAGCTTAGATGGTGCTTCGATTCGGTTTGACGGTTGCATATCCGGGGTGGAACGAGAAGAGGTACAAGAAGTTAGTGCACATAACAAACCTGGGAGATCTCCTTCCTTCCGCAAGTTACTTGCATTGAATGGATTGAATGCTCCAGAATGGAAGCAAGCTCTCTTGGGCTGCGTAGGTGCCCTTGGATATGCGGCAACTCAGATAGCATTTTCCTTCACCATGGCACACATGACATCTGCGATGTTCCTCAAAAACCCGAACGAGATTAGATCTAGTGTCAGGATCTCTTGCATTGCTTTTATAACCGTGGCAATGCTGGCTTTCCTAATGAATTTGGTTCAGCATTATAATTTGGTTGTGATGGGCGGGTTTCCAGCGAACTGAGTTCAACATAATATCTGGAACCTCCATGTCATGCCCTCACGTTAGCGGGATCGCTGCGTTGCTCAAAGGAGCGCACCCTGAGTGGAGCCCCGCCGCGATCAAATCTGCTCTGAACAGATGGCTCTGCTTTGAACAGCTGGTTCTGATGATGTCATCTTGCCACATGTCAACTCAAATCCAGATAACAAATCCCAATGTTGACATCATCTCCTGTCCACCAATCAGCTGTTTACAAAAATAGATGTTTAACAAAAATAAAAAAAATATTTTGCCAACCCCTAAGTCATACTTTGGAAAACAGGGTTTAATTCTTTAAAGCCGCCTCAAAAGACACCAAGTAATACCCAAAGTCAATGGAGTTTGACTTGGAACGATTACAATATACCTGCTGAGGCAGGTATAATAACATCACCATTGATTACAAGAACACATAATTTCAGGAGTTAAAATAGAAAAAATGAATGCTTTAAAGATATAATTAAAGTAACATCACCCATTGATTACAAAAACACATAATTTCTCCAATCAACAAAGTAGAGCAACTCGATATGTATAAGTATAATTTATTGTTTCCGTTTATGATAAGTATAATTTAATATTATTTAAAACGTTAGATAAATTATATTAATAATATTAGAATCTTGTATGCATAAAATACTTTGTAATTTTAAATTAATTAAAGTTATTTTTATATAAATTATAATTTATAAATATATTAAATATTAAATATTTTAAATATTATAATTTTTTAATGAGTAAAGAATTAAAAACATTAATATATAATAATAGTTAAAAATAAAAATATTTTATATTAATAAAATGAGACATAAAATATAAATTACAATACTATTTAATTATAATTAAAAAAATATATTATTTATGATAATTATGATTAAAATAAAAATTAATTATTATAATAAATTTCATAACAAAAATGTTGAATAAAACAGTGTTCAAATATTATAACAAATTTAACAATAAAAATGCTTATAAAACCGAATTATTATTAGTTGCATGCCTTCCATTATTATGTCTCCCTCATGTCCACAAAATATATATATATATATATACCCAGCTTTCAAAACTACTCTTCTCCAATGGCTCTTCAACATAAAAATATAAATTATCTTTCATATAAATTATATACACATCGAGGTTGTTTGCTTCACTTCATTCGATACACATGAGAATAACTAAATCATAATCTTCAATTGCAGCTTTGAAGGTGATTAATTCATGGAATAATATCTAAGGATCCATAATGGAATTCATGATCCAAATTTAATAATCCTCATGGACATACTAATTATATCAATTTCCTCCCATCATATAATAAATCAAACCACTCTTGCGAGCCACCTGAGATCTTGTGGCCTTAGTCATTTGCTTAGTTAAGAAATTCTTGCCTGGTTATTACTCATTAAAATCAATTGCATATTCGGAGTTCTAACAATCATATTTAGAGAATCATAAACAAAAGGATATCATGAGCAAAGCCCTGCAATTTTTCTAGTCCTATAAAATGCAAATCAATCTCTCTCTCTATAGACTTGAAGTTGTTCTGACAAGAATTTGTTTAGTCGTTTCAATCTTGGAGAAATGAAAAATGGGGATGCACCTTGGAATTTAAGAAATTGTAAAAGGGGTGGGGGGGTAGAAGGCTTGGCAAAAGAAGTACCTTGAATTTGCTTGCAACACGGAGACACTGCATGGTTTCTTCTGGGAATAAATCTTTCCTGAAGACCACATTGTTCAACAATATTTTTATGCTTCCTAATGGGACATTATAATCTCTGGAATGGAAATTACAAAGAAAAAGAAGGATGATGGATGAGATCACCTTCTTTTCTAGATGTTAATGTAAATAATTTACTAAAAATAAATACAACTTGTTACTACATTGTTTATCAATCAGATTATGAAAGTATAAGCTATCCAACAAATATAAATGTTATAAGGTTTTTCATTGCGGCCAGTTTATCAATTGAATGTCCAGCAAAAGTAACTGGATGCTTAGATTTGTTCAAAATTAGACTTTAGAGGGAAAAAAGTTGCAGTATGGGACCTACCTTGCCTTAAAGAATGGCTTCTATGGCATTAGGGATGGAGCTAAACCCCTTTGACGAGGAATCAAGATCAACATCGTCTTCACTAATAAAAATTTGATTATCCATTTTAAGGGTGCTCTATGTTGCCACATTACTGAATGCTATTGTGTATGTGTTTACTTCAGTTGGTGTGACTGATTTTTTCAGTAAACCAACCACCTTGGCACCTTTAGGCATGACCAAACTTCCAACATCAATATTTGTGTCATCAACTTCTCCAATGCTTTTGAGAGTTCCACTTCCCTCAACACATCTCATTTTTGAAAATCTTGTGTTCCTATTAAAACACAAAGCTATTAGAGAAGAAATCCTATTATGCTAAACAAACATCTCTACAAGCCACAGCCCTTAAAAAACTTGGATAGAATTCTTTCCACCGAGTCAAAGCATATATTATCAATCCATATATTAGTATAACTCATATACTCCTAGATATTCAACCAACAAAAGAAAATCTCCCTTCTTACAGAGTGAACTTCAAGCAGTTAACTTCACACAACTATAAACTATGTAATAAATGGTTTTCAACCTATTAGATTATGCAAATATTGAAATTTAAGGGTTTACCAAAAAAATCTAGACCAGAGTCCTATCCATTGATCAAAATAAGAAGGCAGTGATTTTTTTTTCCACCAAAATGACAAGCATATAATATTTTGGGCAAATAGAAAGTGGTTTAAAAATCTTCAATTTGATCTTCAAGGACCAAGATAACATTAGTGAATCAAAAACCATAAAATCCAAGACCTTGGAAATTCCATAGTCCACATAAAAAAACTATTATCAAAACCCACAAAATCCAAGACATAAATTAAGAAATTCCATAGCCAAAGGAAAAAAATATATTATCAATCAATCGAAAGAACATTACAATATATAATACCTTATAATTCCCGAGTCGTTAAGAGTGTGATCTTAAGCAATGGAAAATAGTAGTATTGTTACAAGAAGTCTTGTCTATCTCTAGCTAGCTAGCTAGCCACCCTTTTATGGCCAAGGAGCTTGTCCAAATATTCTTAAGATAGACACCAGAATATTAGGTATATACATACCATGAAATTAGGATGCAAACATAGATGCTTGAAAGCCATCCGAAAACTTTTTGTTTAAAATTTTAGCTTTCATTTAATAAAGTTTTAATTAAAAAAATTAATCTTCCATAATAAAATTTAATTTAAAAATTATCCTTCTATAATAAATTTTAAGTTTAAAAAATTATCTTTAAAACTCAATAAAATAAATAATACATTAATTGAATACTATTTCTTTAAATAAAAAACGATTGTTCGAACAAATCATCTCTATACTATTTAGATTGATATACTTAAATTAAATACTATTACTTTAAATTAAATACTATTACTTTAAATTAAAAACTACATTAAATTGAATACAATCATCCACCCATAGAGATGATTTTTTACTCTGTTTAAAATTTTAAATGAATATCCTGTTTTAATTTTTAGATGACGTGGAACACCTCATGATCAAGGTGAAAATGATCACCTTTTTACTTTAACTAAACTTTTTAAAATGAGTCTCTTGTTTTAATTTTCAGACGGCTCTCTTTCTACACATGGGCTAGCCAATGTTAAACGCTTGGTTTGGGTATGCCTATCGATTGTCAAATTAATTAATTCTGAATCAATAACCAACATATTCTTCTTTCCAATGGGACAGTTCAGACAAGAAATATAAGTTTTAAACAGTGCTGAATGCCAGAGATTTTTATTGTTTATTTATGGCAGTGGGTGCCCAAAATGTGAAGAGCCATAGATCTGAGGAAGATGTTATGTTATGGTGATAGTAATGATGGGTGTTGGAGGAGTCTCTGGTAATGTTGTTTATGGATCAACTCTGTAATAACTCAAAAATTTGTAAAAATTTAAAAATTTTCATGTGATATAGAATGTTAAATGTCAATATTAATGTACCACTAACTCTTAACAGATAAATAAATAGTTTGCCAGAGAAACAAGGATTACTTCTTTATGATATTCTGTATAACTTAGAGGCTGATCTTTAAAAGCTGTGTTAGCACTGTTTTCAACTTAACAGTTGTATTTTTCCAGAAAGTAGAAAAGAAAAACTATCTTTTACTAAAGCTAAGTATACCATTGTTTTCTTTTGTCAAGTAGGGAAAGTTTCTTAAGTGTGATCCGGCTTACTTAGCTTATAGCTAACACATTGGGACTGATGGTTCTTTAAAGGTTTTAACAGCTAAGCGTAAATTCCACTTAAATAATATATATATTCAGGTCAAGAAGATACTTCTTTAGCATAAATATGATGCTAGACTTAGAATGTTTAAAAGCAGCTTGTATCCATAAGAGGTAACGTTGATCTTATTTAAGTCGTCACAACTCCATAAATATATTACAACAAAACTGCATATGCATGGATTAAAATGCATGATCAATTACTATCAAAATGTCATCAAATCATCTCGATGATTAAGATTAAATTCTAATGAATACTTGTATTCTTGCTTACAGTAATTGTAATCTAGAGTTTAAATAGAAAGAAATCTAGAGTTTAAATAGAAAGAAATAAAGTTCGCAGCTTAATGCTTAGATCACTCAACAACATACATTTGGTGTCCATCACATTTACCCTTATCCTAGGGTTTTATAAACAAACGTTTTCTCAATAAATAAACCAAAACTACTTTTACTTTTATCTATTTACTCATTATTTGGATGCTAGAATTACACTGATATTCTTATATAGGTCTATGGACTGCATTTACTAGCGTCCCCAACTACACACTGCATTAAAAGAAATGGATCAAGATTCTAATCCTAATTGAAAGAATGCCTTTTTACACTCTTCAGTTTTTACCTTTTCTTTTTATATCTTACACCTCAATTTCCTAGTGTACCCATTAGCTATAACAACACCTTTGCACAAGGATGTTTAGTAAAATATTGAGATAAGGTTGTTGGTTAATATAATATAGGAGATCATATTATTTCCTTGGTCCTAGTTACCATTTTACTCTCAACTCTACAAAATCAAAAGACAACCTCAAGAAGTTATTAGATTATCCTTTTTGATGTGATTTTTGGTTAAGGGGATACCATCTCCCTATGTTTTACAAACATAGCCAAATAACTCTATCCTATTTTATTCTACAAATAATGACCATAAAAACATTACATATCATTATACTATGGTTTATAAACTGTGTTTTAAATACAACTCAAGGATTAAAATATACTACGGCAATCAAAAGGAATTACATTCCTTAATGATTATAACTTTTATTTGCAATGATTTATATGCAGATTGAACTGCAAAAACGACTATTGACTTGCACCCACGAAGAGTAAATAATTTGTGTGGACACGTGGAGATTATTTTGTCCACGAGATAGGTTGACTTAAAACGAAACCCTACCCTTCATTTCGCAAAGAGAGGGTTCCTTAGATTGGTGCGTCCAAGTTGCGAGCTCATGGTCGCCATTGTTCCTTGTTGACCTCCGGGTTCTCAAATTCACTACAAGCCCGACCCTGTGAGAAGTATACACTGGTTTTTATGAATTAACGACTGTTGTGGAGAAAAATGTGTGTGTAGAAATTTGTTTTTCTTCATTGGTTCAGGGACTGAGTTAGTGTTTAAGACAGAATACAATGGACAGAGTTTTAAGCCACGGGTGTTCTTCGTTTCGGTTGGAGTATTGCTCGTTTCCTTCGAATTCGTGACTCTGAGTCTTCAGTTGCACTCAGCGTCTTCTTAGCTTCTGGCTTTACCCTTCGAGGTGCCATTGAGCTGTCTTTGGTGGCCTGTTTCCACGATTACTCCAACCGAGAACGCTGCCAGGTAACTACCCATCAAGAGTTCAATTTTACAGTAAAGTTTAATTACATTCACAAATTAAAGAATGTAACTAAATACTTGTTTTCTTGCGCAGGTTTCTCTCCCAACTTGAGGTGCTAGCTATTAGCTCAACTCTCCAATCTTAGGCCACGCAAAACCCTGGTAAGCCCCGGTTGTACTGAGGGTTTTCTCCTGCATTGAGTTGTGGTGGTCGGAAGATATGAAGCTTCGTTGCTAGTTATGGCTCGGCCTTGGTTTACTTGTTAGGTTGTCACTTCTTGTTGTTTTGTTTTTGTACTACTTTAAAACCCTAAAGGGTATTACGGGCATGAAACTTGAAGGCTATTGCAGCCGTGAACTGAGATTTTCTTGAAAGAGCCTTACGGCCTAGAAGATGTAAAAACTTTATGTTTTTCACACTCGGCTTAAGCCGTGACGATACTGTTTCAACCACTATCTTATTCAATGGGACTTGTAAATAGATATAGGGTTTTTACTTGTTGTGGAAGTAATGTTTATTATTTTGGTTTATTGTTCTATTTAAAATTGTATAGTTTGTTTTTGAACAGGCTTAAGCCTCCACTGATATTTATAAAAGGTCATAGGCCATTACCCTTATTTTATTTCATCTCTATTAAAATGTTGACAGTGATATTTAATTTTAAAAAAAATTGCATTTAGTATAAATGATTTATAGGTATTTTTACTATATGAATTTATACCATGTTATTAGGTGAATTAAGTATTATGTTTCTTTCAAATTGGTTATTATCTTTAGATAACCTACAGTTCTGTATTTAAATGATTTTTCAAGATAAAATTAGCATCTGTATTTATTTTACTTTTAAAAGAATAATTATTACAGTTGTTAGTTTTTATGTTTTAATTAAGAATATGAAAGTTTGTTTACAGAGATAAGAACCTATCTTTTGTAAACCCTAGGTAATTCTTAAGGGTTACAGTAAACACTTTTGTGTTCGGAATAGAGTGTAAATGTAAATTTTGAATAAATAATTACAATGTCCTATCAAGTACTAGCTAGGTTAACCCTAGGTGTTTTTTTTTTACTTTTCCTATATTTTTTTATTAAACTTTATTTATTGTATTTATAATAATTATTAATACTAGTAATAATACTGTGATTAATATAATTATTAGCGATTACTATATAATATGTTATTTTCCTGTAGTTAGATAATGCAGTTATTCCATTAAACAGAACAAGTACAGCTAAATTTCTGTAAATAAAACATATAAATCTATAGAAGAAGTCATTTGCATTTTACATTCAGAATTAGTAACAAATCTACACATCTAACTCAAACAACCAGCTGTACTAGAGTACTGCCTTATACAAGACATGGAAAAATACAGTGTGGTAATTTCTTTCTAATCATTTTCATTTAGCAATGTCTTTACTGTTTTAAATATCATCTACTAATCTCTAATTTTATCAATAAGCAATGCTCTTTACTTCATAAACCCTAATAAATCAATAATATGCATATCTTGAAAACTAGTAATCTTTTTTCTTCTTCTGAAAACACTAGATAAACTATAAATAAACCTGAACAAATAAAAACCTGTCAATGGATGAGGTGACAACAGCTTAAGGAGGATGTTCTTCCTAACCAACTCCTGGAGAAATCTTAGTCTGCACTTTCTCAGGACCCCTGAGCCTGCTTCCTGGTCCTCCTAGTAGAGTACTGGGTGAAAGATGTAACCTTGAGATCCTCTGTGACTAGACTGAATATAAAGCAGTAATTCAGCCCTGCTCACAACAGTAAGAACTTCAGCCTAGAGTAGCTGCACAAGTTCAATCTTCAGCATTTAACCCCTCAAACTCACTTCAACAAGTCCCCTCCATCGAATTTCTCATGTGCACTTCATTCACTCAGAATGGTCACAATTCTAGAATGAGCAGCCTCGGTTGTCTTCAATGGGAAATTTTATATCAATGCCTAGGTCTTCTGGGTCAGTTTTTACTAAATGAGACACCTGCTCCAATTCCACTTTCTTGGGGAATCATGACCACAATTGTAGGGAAGTTGCCACCTACAACAGTTAGAAGTAGTTTGAGGATGTTGCCACTTGTCAGTATACTCTCCACCCAGTCTCCTCCACCAAGTGACCAGTTAACACTCATTTAACAGCTTCCCTAAGCTGTTGTCTCATCATTTATTTATTTAATAATAAAATATTCTGCAATGCATTAATTATCCTTGACCCCACTTGGTCATCAATTACAAACTTTAGCATAAAATATAACAAAATGTTCCTCAATGACATTAAATTGTTTACCAAATTGGGGCATGTGACAAACCCACATAGATGTATTCAATGACTTACTCATAAATGAGTAGGAGAATGGAATGAACGAACAAGGGCCTTCAGTCTTTCAAGATCATTATATTTTTATAAACCACTTCCAGAATTCTAGGCTGGATATCAGTATTTTGAATTCTAGGCTGGAAATCAGTATTCAAATTCAAATTCTTAATTTTGTGACAGCCACAATTTCTAGGCAAAGTGACAAGGTAAAATAATGTTTGTTTTCTGATTGGAGGAAAACATAATAAGAACGATCAAACATCAAGATACATGTTATACAAAATATACATCACATATGCAACAATTTCACATAAGCTCATGTAAAGATGGATAAACAGTTTCCTATTCTGTGGTGCATATATCAATAAAACTATAGGGAGCATCTAAAGCCACCTCAAGAGCTCAAAACTCAAAGGGTTACTCTATACTGTAGCATGAGAGGTATCTAAGATGTTGAAATCAAAATTTAAATTTACAATGACGTAGCAGAAAGTATTTCTAGCCTCATTTCTCAAAAGACTGAAGCAAAAATAAAACATGGTAAAGCAGAGTTGTCTAGTGCCCACTATCCAACTATTTAACCTTGTTCAGAGAGGTCTCGCTTCATTTGCAAATTGTGGTTGTCAGGAAATTAGGAATTTCGTACTTCTTTGACCTTAATAACCTTAGAAAATAGTTGTTTAATGGAAAAAAAAAATTATTCTCATAAGTTGGATACAAGATACATGTGCATGTTTCTATGGTATCTAAAGTTTTTTCTCTTAGAACTAATGCCTGCATTTTAGAGGTCTCTTACCGTCTACCTTTGGATCTAGGTCAGGGTTCAAAAAACATGAAAGAAACATTATTAATTGCTTCAAATGAGAGAAAAAAGGTAATCAGTAATGGGAATTAGTGCAAGTAGATAAGGCATACCCAATGGAGGAGATCGCCATGATGTTGCTAGCTACAACCTGCATGTTCGTGACTCACTCCCTGCTGCACAGGTGTCTTTGAAACCTTAACCTGAGAGCTGAGTTCTTGATAAAAATGGAGATTTGAAATCGGGTAGTAGGCAGTGGGTACCTGGTTGATGGACGACTAAAAAAATATAGGTTTTCAATAATTAAGCTTGATAAGCAGGTTTAATGCTACTGCAGTTATCTTGAATCTTAAGCTGCTTAAGATCCAACGACATACCGCCCAGCTACCACTCCATTAAAGTCTGCACAGCAGGCTAGTAATCCATTGAATCTTAAGTTGCTTAAGATCCAACGACATGCTGCCCAACTACCACTCCATTAAAGTCTGCACAGCAAGCTAGTTAAAATATGGTAATGTTTAAGTTAGAGAAAACTATATATATTTATTTTAGAAGCTTATTTCATCTTCATGCATTTTGTTTAATTATATTTTTTAATAATATAGTTGTGTGGTGATGATTTAATTAATAATATGATAATGTGAAATAACTTATTTTATCTGAAATGCATTTTGTTAACTATATTTTTATACCTGTCTCACGCAGGTATATTGAAATCGCTTAGCAGTCAAACTGAGTTGACTATGTATTAGTTAGCTGGTAAAAAAAAATTAAAACATGTATTTTCCAAAGTTAAACTTTAGAATTGCAAAAGATTTTATTAAAAAAATATTTATTAATATTTTGTAAGCTGTTGATTGGATAATCAAAAACACTGACAGTCTTGGAATTTGGTATCTGGATTTCAAGTGACATTTGGCACTTCCGACATCATGAAAAAGTACCTCAATCACTCTCGACCTCGCAGACAACCGACCCAATCCCAATCCAGGATTACAGTTGCAACCCACAAATTTAACGGCAGGCAGCTTCCTGCAACACTCGACTCCATTGCCTATAAACAATATGCGCCTTCTATTCGATCAGAATCAACCGGAATATAACTCAGCAATCATGAATTCTGTGACTGCTTTAAAAGCAGATCCCAACTTCACTGCGGCCCTGGCTGTAGCCATAGCCGGCTCTATGCTCAATTTGGGTGATCCAGTCCAGTCCAGGAAATGATGCCCAAATTTCCTCCTGCAACGAATGATTTTGTACTGTAGACTCGTGTACTCTGCAATAGATATCTGTCAAATCTTTCATACGTTTCGCTCGTATTGTAAAGTTAAACTATAACAGCTATGAGTAAAAATGATGGTTAAGGTTGAATCTATGGATGGCTGAATCTGAGACTGAAGCGAAACTGGTTGTGCTATGCGGCCACTCTCTCAAACGTGTGGAATTCGTCAAGGAAGCAATAAGGCATTCATGTAGAAATCAGAATTATATTCTATCTCTACTGTCTCTGCCAAATCAAGAAGTGATCAAATTTATTTCAAATTGCTCATTGCTGGACTTAGATTTTATTTTTTGTGCATCCCTGCATACGCTTAGGGTTGCAATACAACGTTTTAGCTGCGGCCTGGTGTGGAGTGGCCAAAACAAGTTACAACTGCCATCCTGTGAAGCAATGCTGTCTTTTTTTTGTAATTGGAACTTTGTTATTTATCACAAACTATTAAAGAGTTATCCGAGGAAAGAATGAGAAAAGTTTGCTGACAGTTCATAATTTTTAAATAAAAGTTTGTATTTCTCTATATTCAATATTTTTCTTTTTCTTCTGTTTGATAAATCCAAAGGTCAAATATAATCATGTTTAAAAATATACTGGACATGTCTAATCTTCTTTTATACGTAAATTAAATCCAAACTATATAAATTAATGGAGCCCCTCATTTAAAATAAACTTAAGTTCAAGGAAAGGTTTAACAACTTCAACAAAGACTTTCCATTGTACTAGTCTTTTCAAACAAATCTCTATGTCTTTCTCTCTCCATTTCCCCTCCCCTTCTTCAACAATATCTATGTCTTTATCTCTCTATTTCCTCTTAGTCAAGAGCAGTATATGGATTAACCAAAATGCTCTATATTTGTCTAATCTAGGCCAAAATGGCTCAAAATGTAAGTTCGGTTTATTATGATTATTTTATTATATTTTTAATTAGTTAAATAGTTTTAAAGTATGGTTCTCTCATCCTATCCTCTTTGCAAATTGTAATATTATTTTTCTATAATAGACCAATTCGTGTCATACTAAAGAAAAATCATTCATATTATTAAACTCTTATATAAAATTTATTAATTTACTAATATTAAACTATAATAATAGCAGTTTAATAAACACTTTGTATCTTCCATATTAAAAAGTTTTCTTTACATTTAATTGTTGTTTGCAAGTTAGTTAACATTTTTCTACAAACAACATCGCCCGTATATAATGAGAATAATAACATTAGCAGAAACCCACATTAAAATTTAAAATACCATCTTATAGATTATAAAATTTAAATAAAAATAGTAATCCTTCGTCTTTGATTTGCTCAACTAACCTAACAAAATAGTTAACATAATATAATATAATAGTAATTTTAATTTTGTTATTAACTTTTTATTGTAGACAACCAAGCTTTACTTTTAGATGATTTCATAGACAATAATGTATTTATGAAGTGATCATAGATGCAACTTTAGATGTGCTTTTCTCTACCAAGATTAGCTTTCTAAAGTGCCATGCTTTGTTTTTCTACAGTCATAAAACTCAAAATAAATTAACCTATTGCTATTTTTCCCAAAATTTTCCTAAGAAGCAGGTACTAAGCAACTTTTTTTAATAATGTAGTTGTATGGTGATGATTTAATTACAATATGATAATGTGATGATAGTTTAAAGTATATAGAATTAAACGCATGTGTATTTAACCTTTTTTAAATAATAAGATCGTGTGATTGTTAAAATTTTAAGAACTAAATATGTTTAAATATGTGTTTTTAATTAATTTTTTTAATAATATAATAGTGTGATGTAAATTTAATTAATAATATAAATATGTAGTTTAAAATTTTGTAAATTCATTTTATTTAAATTTTTTTAATAATATAGTTGTGACAATATTTTAAAAGATTGGTGATATTTTTTTTAAATAAGAAATAAACTTTATTTGATAATCAAAATAAATATAAATATAATTTTATAATAATGTTGCAAAATTTATATATATATTATTTTTAATAATAAAAAAATCATTTTAAAAATGATTTGTAAACCAATCCTTTCTACATTTAAAAAACACATATATAATTTAGGTTATCCAAATAATTACAAATTGTTTGTCATCCCATTGAAGTCTTCATATTTTTGTTTAGTACCATGTATTTTCCACCTAAAGTATTAAAAAAACAAAATCGATATTTAAAACTTGATAAAATCCATAATTGAGCATTGGTCAGACCTCAATATATGATTATTATCAAATTCGTGCACCAAGTTGTAAATCCTCTATGAGAGAATTGTATGAAAGTGAATTGCCTTATTATTTTCTTTAACTCTTGAGCAAGATATAAAAAGTTAATATTTTTCATCTAATTAATAATAATACTTGAAACTCAATACATTATATAAACATAAAAAATATATATGTTAAGAGAATTTAAGTGATAAAAATAATGTTAATACAATCAAAACTATAAATCAGCCCCTACCAATAGCACCTATTTTATCCGAGGTTAAAATTACATCATGTTTGAAACCCTAGTCATAACAACTAGTGTCGCTATGATAAACCTTAAAGTGGTGCTTCCATAATCACCCCTTATCTTTTAGGGTTAAAATTTCACCTTGCTTAAAATTGTAGCCCTTAAGTAGTGCCACCATGGCACCCTTAATTTTATCTGTGAGGTTACACTTACAACTTGTTTGGAACCTTGTCATTAATAATCGACATCATTGCAATGAAAAATCCAAAATCTACTTTCCAATCGAAAAATAGTGACCACACACACATTTTTTCTATCAAATTACAATTGCAGGCATTATTAAACCATAGCTTTACAAAAATATTTTTTTTAAATGAAAAAAAAACATTAAAATAATAACAAATTTAAAATTATATATATACATAGACACACTCAAGAGGCACTTTTAAATTAGATCTATGACATGGAGAGATATCAAGAGGCACTTTTAGATTAGATTTATGAGATGGAGAGATATGTTGAAAATGAAGAATTGGAATAGTGATTTTAGATAGATGCAACATTTGAGATAGAGAGGGGTTTTTTTTTTACTAGGGGAATCAACCACTGGGGATGGGCTGGTACTCGTGTGACACAGGATCCAGGGATCAAAACCCACTACCACTATAACCCTAGGTGCAACCACAGGGCGCGAACCATGATGCACGGATAAATTTGGGGGGAATTTGAACACGAGACCTTCCATTTACAAACAATTCCATTTACCACTTGCTCTGCCCCCACGGACGAGATAAAGAAGGTATTATTTTACCTCTTCCTACAACATTAAAAACAAAATTTAAAACACAAATAAAAATATATATACCTTATTACTTTACCTACTTTCCATGGTTTTAAGGGGATTATGGAGGTGGAAAGGAGATATTAAGAAGGGAGGTAGAATCTCACCCTCTTAACATCTTTTTCTTGAGGATAAAAATAATATTTTTTTCAAAGTAATATTTTTATTACTTTACTCTTTTTTTATGTTTAATGAAATTATGAGGTGGAAGGAAGATTTTTAAAATAAGGTACAATTTCATTATTACACCACACTTTTAACGTCTCTTTTCAAACCCTTTAACTATGAAAATGGGTTTTGGGTAGAGAAGATATTAAAAAAAAAATTGATTTCATAATTGTGTTTTCTTCTTAATATCTTCTTTCCATCTCCTTTAGCCCCCTAAAACCATGGAAAGGGTAAAGTAATAAGGATATAACTTTTTTAAACAAGGGTATAACATTTTTAATTTAAAACCATGAAAAGGGTAAAGTAATAAGGATATAACATTTTTTAACGAGGGCATAACATTTTTAATTTTGTTTATAATGTTTTTGTAATTTGTTTTATTTTTTTTAAGTTCTCCATTTTTTATTTTTTTCAATTATGTTATTTGTTTAATTTATATTTTTTTTGTTTTTATAATTTTATAATTAAACATTTTGTAAGCTATGGTTTTGAAATGTTCGCAATCGTAACTTGATAAAGGAATGCAAAGTGTTCGTAACATTATTTCATGTTTAGGTATAGATTTTGGCATTCATTGCAACGGCGTTGGTTGTTAAGAGTATTATTCTAAACAAGTTGAAATTTTAACCTTGGAAAGAAATGGAGATGCCAAGCTAGCACCACTTAAGGGACATAATTTTAAGCAAGGTGCAGATTTATCCCTTAAAATATAAGGGGTGATTCTAAGAGCACCACTTTAGCGCTTGTATATCAATGATACTAATTGTAAAGGCATGGGTTTCAACGAGGATGTGATTTTAACCCTGGAATAAAGAAAAGGTGCTACCAATAGCACCCCTTTTCGATTCGGGGGTCGATTTACAATTTTAATTATAGTGACACTAGATAGGGTTTCAAAAGAGTTGTGAGACCTAGAAAAAACAAAGATGCTAGTGATAGCACCACTTTTCGATTCGGGAGTTGTTATTGGTATTTTTATGCAACAAAATTAGATTTATGGTTAAAGTTATCATGTTGAGTATATAGTTCTCATCAAATTGTATAGTGTGTTAAAATTGTGAATTCAAAACAATATTTTTTATATATTACTAATATAATTAATAAAATGAGAATGTGATGATGATGAAGGTTGGAATTTAAAAAATATTTCATCCATTATTTTTTAAGGTTTATCCCATCAAATTCCAACATTAATAATGATATAAACTTATATATTTATGATTCTTTTATATGTTGACTATTCTTGATAGAAACTAATGATCAATTTTTTTTAAGGTCGTGAATTGTAAAAGATATATGTTCTCTTATATTCTCAAAGAATAACAAGGAACATGTTTTTATATTTGGTGAACAAAAAATATTTTTCAAACCAATATGAGTATATGATAATGATTTTAAACTTTAATATATTTTTCACGTCCAATATGGCAATGTTGCTCCTATTATTTCTAACTTTTATAAGAAGTGAAATTTAGATCAAAACTGTCCCTATAATGGATTAGAGCACAATATTTATAGCCTCGTAAATGTAGGCAATATCATTCTAATGGGGGAATTCAATGCTCGGGCATCAAGTAACCAAGCTATTCTTTTAAGCAACTACTCAAACCCTAACCCTCTCTAGTTTGAAGAAGATCTTGCTTCAACAAACAAGTACAATAAAAGTTCTGAAGATATAGGAAAAAATTTGTACAGGTGAGAGTTACTCAAGATTTATAATTCTCAAGATCTTATAATATACAACGGCCTAAATAAGTGTCCAAATTCGCATAGGATGACTTGCATTCATGGTCTTGGAAATAGTGTGGTCGATTATGTCATTTTTTGACATTTCCTGTGCACAATGAAATAATAAATTTTGACATCTTAAATGACCACAAGCTTTATTGGGATCACATACCTTTAATTATAACCCTCAGTCTTGCCATGCATAATGAGCCCATAGAGGAAAACTCTCAAATCCAAAATCACTTGGTCTTCGATAGAAATAATGCAAATGGATTTCTAAATGATTTAATGAATAATCTATTCCCTCTTTCTAATCAGGCCAATATAGAAGACCTTTATCATAATTTTACTACTTCCCGCTCTTCTTCCATCAACAAGTTCTATCTCAAAATCTCTAGTAAAAAGGAGAACAGGAGAACCAACCCTAGGTATGATAATGATTGTAAGCATGTGCATAAAGAATTTAATGATTGTAAGCATGCACGTAGAGATATTAAAGAAGCTATTGATGAGTCCCTAAAATCCAAAAAGATAAATAAGTACAAATCTCTAATTAAAAGAGAAAATACCTAATATATAAATAAAAGGAAGGAAAAACTTTCACACTTATCTAAAATGGCTCCTAAGAAATTATGAAGGTAAATTCGAACTTGTAAAAATAAATAAAATAATGAAATCTCTTTGGAGGACTGGAACTCATATAATAAAAGCTTTATGAATCCCCGGATGTCGTAGATAACATTCCAACCCTTCTTACAACTAACAAAGTATTTTCTTTATGAGACATAGACTTTGGGATTAAGCGTTTAGCTAATGGAAAAGATAAAGACATTGAAGGGTACCAAGTAGAAATCTTAAAATTCAAAGCATCCATCTCATCCCTACATCCACAGTATCTTTAATATAACAGTCAATCATGGCTTCCCTAAGCCTTGGACTCGGATCCTTATGGTTCCTATTTTTAAAACAGGAGATAAAGATAACCCCTCTAATTATCGTACCATTATGATTAACTCTCTTATCCAATCTATACAGTATTATTTTAGAAAATAAGGTTATCATATGGCTAGGAAACAAAGGAAAGAAGGCTAAAGGCCAAGCAAGCTTCATAAGGCATCATTCAACGATGAACCACCTCATTACACTTAGGATCATTGTAGATGAGTTCTGCAATAATAAATCCAATATTTTTTGTTTATTCGTTGACTTTAGAAAATATTTTGATATAGTGCCTAGAAAGAAACTATGGAATAGATTGGAATAGTTAAAGGTTCCTTTTGAGCTAAGGGATGCAACTATTAAAATTATATGAGAATGTCATTACCAAATTCAACAACACTGAGGGGTTGTTGCACAATATTAACTGTAATATTGGAGTTAAGAAAGGGTTCCCCCTCTCCCCTACCACTTTCATCATTTACATCAATGAGCTAGAAGGTTGTTTAGAATAAGCAGGTTGTGTCGGCACAACCTTCACAAGAATAGTCATCAAGCTTCTTCTATATGTTAATGATATTGTTCTTATGGAAAGGTGCCCCTATGATCTTGAGAAGCAATTAAGAATTTTCAAGGATTTCTACTCCAATATGGGCATGGTTGTTAACATAAAAAAAAATCATGATTATCAAATCCAATAAGCGTACTTATGAAAAATTTGTATATCACCATAGAAACAAGGAGGGAGTAACTGTTAAATTTCATGAATCATAGATCTACAAGCAAAAATGAGTGCTATATGAAAAGAAGTATGGAGTGGAATTATCAAATCAATGTAAATTGAACAACGAATTCATGATAGAAATTTCACACAAATCGGACAAGTATTGCTCATATTATCATAACACTAATATTCATTAATTAATCAGTAATCACTACAACAAAACCCTGTGATTAGCATCTCTTTTAGCTTCCTTTTTAGCGTCCACTATCACTTTTAGTGTATTTTTCATCATTTTTTGGACAAAGTGGATGATTTTCCACGGGATAGCGCTTTTAATGGTGTTATTTACGTCCCTTTTTAAAAGTTGGCGCTATCTTGGACGTTAATTAGCATCTCAATTAATGTCCCAATTAGAATCCCAATAAGCGTCCTAATTAGCATCCCAATTAGCGTCCCAATTATCATCCCAATTAGCATCCCAATTAACATCCCAGTTAGCATCCCAATTAACATCCCAATTAGCGTCCCAATTATCATCCAAAAAAGAAACCCATATAACACCCAGAATAGCCTCCAAACAAACGTCCAGAATAGCACCAAGCATAGCTCCATAAAATGATCCAGGATTAGCGACAGAAATTGTGCCATGAATTTCGGCAGGAAAAACATCCAACATAGCGCCAATTATAGAGCGAGGAATTTCACCTAGAAATCATCCAACATAGCGCTAGCTATAGAGCCAGGTATAATGCCTGGAATAATGCTAGAAATCTCGAAAGGAACCGCACTAGGAATTGCACTAGGTTTAGATCTAGGAATTGTGTTCGAAAAACGTCCGACATAATGTCAGATATAATGCCAAAATTAGCGCCAAAATTTGTGCTAGGAAAATAACCAGGAATTTCAGAAGGAATTGTGCTAGTAATTGTGCCACGCATAGTGCTAGGTATAAATCTAGCTATGGAGCTAGACATAGCACAAGGAATTGCGATAGGAATTTTGAAAGGTATTGTGCCAGGAATTTCCCTAGGAAAAGGGCCAAGCATAGCACTAGGTATAGATTTAGGAATATATTCAATAATTGTGCCTAGAAAACATCCAACATAGCACCAAGTATAGAGCTGAGAATAACGCCTGGAATAACGCTATAAATTTTGAAAGCAACTGTTCCAGGTTTAGAGCCAAGAATTGTGGTCAAAAAAATGTTCGACATAGCATTAGATATAGCGCCAGGATTAATGTCAAAATTTGCGATAGGAAAATAGCCAGGAATTTTAGAAGGATTTGTGCTAGGAATTGTGCCAGGTATAGAGGCAGACATAGCACTAGGAATTATGATAGGAATTTAGAAAGGTATTGCACCAGGTATAGAGCTAGACCTAGCACCAAGAATTGCACTAGGAAGTTCGAAAGGAATTGTGCTAGAAAAAGTGTCAGGAAAACTCCAATGTTGCGTCAAGGATACTGTCGGGCATGTTGACATAAGTAGCACCTAATTGGCCATTTTGGCAACTAAGATACCCTAATTAATCGTAAATAACCCTAATGGAATCCTACGGTCCCTAATGACATTAGAGCGCGCTTAATGATATGTTGTTGGTGATGATGATGCATGTTGACAATGATAAATATGGAAATGATCATTTCTACAATATTTAGTAGGATGTTGATGACAACAATGATATCAATGTCAATAATGATGATACAGGTGATTATAGCATTATCTGATATTGATTGTTTCTAATGGAAACATAATTCATCGTAATGCATTGAATTGGCCATAATAGCTTCTAGATGACCCTAATGGCATCTAATTGTCCCTAACAAAATTTGAGTGACCCTAATGCAACTGGACTCACCGTAAAAGCATGAGGATGATCATGTTGATGATGGATGATGGAAAGGATATTGATGGTGATGATTATGATGATAACAATGAGGTTGAGATGAATGGCTATGATTATGATGATATATGATGATGCCAATGATTTTGATGTTGATATACTCATGTATGTGGCTTATGATCACGGTTATGATGGTGACAATATCAATGTCAATGATCATGATTCATGTGATAGTAATTTTGTATCTTGATTTAGCATAGTGGCACCTAAATGATCATAATCATGCCACTTTTGGATCTTGCAATCACAAATGACCCATGAGCCCCTTACCCTTAGACATTATGTTTTGACTTGATAATATGGCTCAATCAATGATAATCATTCTTGGTCACACAGAGCTTGAAATGGAAATTTTTTGCTTGTAAGTCAAATATTTCCCACATAGAGATGACGTTATGGACTAGGGCCCCATTTGTGGGCCACGATCCCTTGAGAAAAGTTTTATGGCTTAGGAATTTTTATGTTTACCCTAGAACATGGACTAGTCCATGAGATCCATCCTTAGTGTGCCAAACTTGAAACAAACACTGTATTCCACTTAAATAATAAATATTCCCTTTATAGGGCTTGTGTGGTGGACATAGGCCTATTAATGTCACATGATCCCTAGAGACAAAATGGTAGAAGGTAAGGTTGATGCAGAAAAATTATCCTTACTTACATGACATATTTGGGTGTGTGAGGTTTTTTAGTTTAATTAATGTGTCCTCTCACCTTGTAAATGGCCATTTTTTGCCTTGTATTTGTCCCTTTTCCTTGAGATGTTAATCACATATTACATTATTTTTCTCCCTCAAATTCTCACTAGTTATGTCTTAATAGAAAAATGAAGGTCAATGTCCAAATTATGATGATAACTTAAAAGGTACCATGATGGAATTCCCTCACCTTTTTGTATTTTTTGTTGGTAATTGTAATTGGTATGTCAAAGGCACTCAAAGTATCTATTAGGTCCACATAAAGAAACAACAAGACCAATGTAAGAGCATCTCTCCATGCTTGAAACAATGCATATCTCCATTATGGCACGCCTTTAAACAATTTGTGAGTCTCCTTGATTTTCCCATATTATGTGCAATCCCAAATCACAACATTCCATGAGACAACATTACGCTCAAGCATGTTATTAAACATTGTTGAGATTTGTCCATACTACCATTATGGGCATATTTCATAAGCATTATAGTCCACAAAATGGTGTCTCATCAAGACATTCTTTAAGCCACGTGATGAGCATATTTTAATCACCCTTGTTGGAAATATGTTATTATCATGGACCCTAAACCCTTGTTTGATACCATTTGAGTGTCACGCCTCTTAGCACACCTTTAAATAAGATTCATTGTGTTGATGAGTCATCCCAATGGGTATTGAGGGTAAATAAATGTTCATTTGCACTCCTTGCACCATCAAAAGTAGGTAGCTTGGATATATCAGGTAGATGCTTCCCTTGAGATTTATTTTTCCTTTTATCATCAAAGTGAAAATTCCTATAAATGTCCTTTACAAGGTTCAAATGCATTAACTATTAGTCTTTGTATTTTTTGAAAATTTATTGAATTTACTCAACAAATCCCTTGGATATTTGATTCCCTGTACGTGTGTTTTTGCTTCAAATATGCTACATGTGTAGACTCCATCGTCTCCAATGAAATCTTTTTGTTGCTAATTTTACAGTCTTTAGGAATATCCCTAATCGTCGCTCATTTCTTAGTTTTGGTTAATATTAGGATTTTTAATTTTTTTTCGGTGTTATCAAAGATTTTTATGTTTTAAAATTTTAAAGTTTTCACCCAAAACCCTTATGGAGTGTGCCAACAATATGATGTCTCGTTGAGGGGTCCTTTTGAGCTCACATAATGCTCCCCAAATGTTGGGTCTTAAAGTGGCTCCAACATGAAAAACACAACAACCAAAAACATAATTTTTCAATCACATGGAATAATAACTCTTCATTGATAATTATGAGTACAACAAGATAATATCAAGTTTATTCAAGCTTATATTATATCCCTTTATCTTCAAACTCTTTCCCACTATGATAACTTAAATCACCAAAATAACAATAAGTGATACCTTATAAAATACATTAACTTTAATGACAAATCAAACCACAAATATTCTTATTAACTTTCTATCCACACCTACAACCACAATATCCCACCTTCATAAACAAACCTTAATTCACAGAGTTTAAAAACCACCATCGTGATAAATCCCTCCAATCAATTTTTTCCATGTGTCCTCCTTCCTTCTTGCCCGGTGTCCTCTTAATGTGCTATGAATGTCCATTGGGTTTTATTATGCCTCTACTAGGTTCTCCTTTCCCTCCTAGTCGTTTTATTGTTGCCAATAAGGTTGAAGTTTATGAAGCCACAGTGGTAGGTCGAACTTCGTTGTGGCAGAATCTATCGATCTTCATCATCCAAGAAGAGCAACAAGGACAAAGATCCATATTCTACATAGTGGGAAACCATTGGGTGTTCCATGGAATCCCTTGAACATCTCCTCATGATCGATCTGCTCAAATCTTCGGCATCGTGGCCTCCCATTTTCTCCATTATCACAGATCCCTCTATGACTCCTACTTTACAAGTAATTGCCAAGTTCAAACTCCCTAATTTTTTCTCTTCGTGACTTCAACATTCACGCTTGGGTTTATGCTCTACACCCCCATCCTCATCTCTCAGGGCTACGACTTCAGTGACGAGGAATTGATATTGGATATCTCCGGCTTCCCTCCATTGTCGACCATGCAAATCACACAATCTCTCAAGAGTAAAAGTCACACTTTCTACAAATTCTTCATGGCTAGAGATACCAATGTCCCCAAGGCATCGAGTATTCTCGTTAATATGTTCTCCAAACTCGAATCTTTGTTTCTTGATGCGCTTCGGAGCAGACAAGTGATGGAGAAATTACCTCCCATGTATTTGATTGGACCGTTGTTTCTGCCATCGATGCCGATGAACCACTCCAATGACCAGGACAATGATGATGTTACTGCAAAGCAGTGCCTACAATGGCTATACTTGCAACGGGCTAGATTGGTCGTGTACATGAGATTCGACAGCAGATCGGTCATGTCAAACTCTCATATCACAGAACTTGCCACTAGGTTATAGGGTAGTGGGCAACTGTTTCTCTAGGTATTGAGGAATTTAGTGGTAGTCAATGAGGGATTTGATCCCTCAATGGTTTCCTGGGAAAGTGTTGTCGATGCCTTTTTCTAAGATAGAAACCTATTCATCGATCAGGAGGGGGTTTGGCATGTTCAGGGGAATGCTTTATTAGTCGACAATCATCTAATCCAAATGCCTTTTAAATAAAGGAATTATCAAGGTGGGTGATTTGTTCGATTGTAAATATTGGTTTTAGAAGCATCTAAGAGGATCCCTCGGCATTTGATAGAAATAATGTATGGTCAATTCAAGTTCAGAGTACATTACCTCACAATCAAGGTGATATGGTTAGGATTTTAAAATTTGTAGCACCATGGATGACTCTCTTGGACCATGCCAGGGTTTAGGGTTAAAATGTAGGTTCTAAACCCACTACAAGTTTATATGGGGCTTACTAGACATCATGGTTCCCTAAACTAGAAAAAATGATCTGCATAAGGAAAATGTAATCTACATGTGAGATATGGCCACCATTTTAAGAAATTGAGAAGCTTTCTGAAGCCTCTCCTGAAGATGGACCATTTAACTTTTTCACACACTAGGGGTGACTCTCATGGAACAAGCCATTGTCTAGGGTCAAAATCTAGAGATGGGGGTAAACGAAAATTTTCCTATGTGTGTTGTGAATTGTACCATATACATGATGATTTTTTATACAAACATGGTTTACAAGGAATTCCCACGCCATTGTTTTTATGTAGAGGTTGGTTTTTGGGGATTGTGGCTTAAGGGGCTACTAATGGTGATTTTAATAAAGATTAGTGGAATAGAGGGTCATTGCAACACCTATGAAAAAATGGATAATACATTAAAGATATGTTGAAGCATAACCATAGAAAGTTATGCCATGAAGAATGCTCAATTATAAAGGTTTTACATAGATAAATATCAAAGTTAATAAAATTTTACTTGATGGATAATACGATTGGTCACCACAATTTTTAATGTACATATATAAATATATTAAAAGTTTTAAATTTTTTACACTTTAATTTTTACATTTTTTAATTTTTCATTCTCATTAATAATTACAACCAAACTGAAATGAAGTATTAAAAATGTGCCCTTAACTTTAGTTTTTTTTTAATTGTTATAAATACTAAAAAAAAAAAAACCCAAAATTCCCTCTAAATACCCTAAACCTTAAAATCCCCCCAAAAACCCCAAATCAAATCTTAGATGCACGCCAAAATTTGTCAAAACGCCTGGCTATTCATCTCCATCTTCATTCAAGGTTTTGTTTGGCCCTCTCGACAACAATCTGTTTGGTTCTGGCAGCCATTTTAGAGGGTGCCCACGAACGGATGAGCTTCAGTCGTGATAATAGTGATGTTGCAGGGAAAGTGCCATTCTTTCATGGTATTTTCACATCCATTGACCCTTTATCTACTCAACTGATGAATGTTTGTTTATATTTGTTCACTTTTTTTAGTTTGGCCGCTGAGAATTTGTAAGTGTAACAAACTAAGAATTGGTAAACTGTAAAGCAAGCTTCTGAGATTCATCATTTTTTTGTGATTTTTTTCTGGATTCCTAAGTAACGGTAGGCAGAGTAAGCAGCTGGTATCACTAAGATTCCTCAATAAGGTGTAATGGGATACCATGTGCCGTATGTCGACCCGTCCAAAAGTGATATAGCCAGCCCTTCAATCCCATCCAATCCAATGTTGTTTTGGATTGTTAATATGTTGTACCCATACCAACCTACTCTAGATCTCATGCGCTTGTGGCCCCTTTACTAGTTATATAAAGCCAAACCTGCTAAAAAATAATAAAGGCATACTTGATACATATTTTATAAAACATGGTTTTACCCTCGCAGTTCGCAGGGCAAAAAAAATATTTTCCATCAATAGAACCATCAAAGCTAAGCATTTTGTATCATATGAATTTATTGATTGTCCGCTGAGGGCAAGGAGAGCAAGGACTTATCATCAGTCCAAGAATGTTAGTATGTCTGGTATGATTTTTTATATTGGCTCTGAACCTATAGGGCAGTATAATTCGGTAGGTGGGTTGATGGGTGTTGATTTTGACCAGTCTGAATTGTTTTGAACTAGAATGACATCTTCTATCTTTTTAACCGGTAGTAGCTAATTTTAGCTAAATTGAGTCTATATGTGGTTCGATTCAACAAGCCCAATATTTCGGGACAAGGAAAGACCTAGGGCGATTTCCAATGAGTACTAAACATCTCTCCCCCGAAACTCCTGAAGGTATTCTACAGTGTTGTTTTAAAGGCCAGATTAAAGTGAAACTTTATCCATCTGTACTGAGCTTATTTGCTGCAACAACATAGATAATGTATTTATTTGAATATATGTATTGTTGTTTAATGCTTGATCCAATAGAATTTCAGTTGTGCCAATTGTTGTGATATTTTCAAACTGTTTGATTAAACTCCTAAACCAACAAATTCTTAAACACAATAGCAATCAATTCGGTAACAAGTCATCTTTGGTTTTTTTCCACCTGGAAGTCTCACATATTAACCCATAAGAACGTGTCCTTAACTAGGTGCGTTGATTCATCTGAATGCGTGAAGCTCAAAATCATATTGGGGTTGGACCATCTCACAAACCTTCAAAGGCTAAATGTTTCTAAGTGCTCACAGTTAGAGGAGCTAGCATGCAGTGAACACTGGAGATCGTTGGAGAAGCTTGATACATCTGGGTGTGTGAAGCTGAGGAGCACTTTATCTCTTTGCATTAATACAAGTTGTTTGCAAGATTATTGGTGTCTTGGAGGTAGGCTTCGAGGTAACCAGTAAAGTAGTGGACAATGAAGTAGTGAAAAGAGGTGCTTCCTAAATAGGTGTCCTTCCTAGCATATTTACCAAAGCTAGTGGTAAAATGCATGGAGCGTGCTAAAATCCAAAATGTATATCATGGGAAAATAGTTGTGAACAATGTTTATGGAAAGGCTTATTTTATTAATATTGGGAGTGATTCAGATGGAGTATAACATGCAAATATGTTGAAGGAGAGCGCTCTCCTCTCTCGTTTCTGGCCTCTTTTCAATTTCAATTCACATTGTCCTCTTCCAAAGCGCATGTTCAGCCTCCCAAGGTAAAGTTCTTAATTATTCTCATCTACGTTGGATTGGTTGGATACATATCACACTAAGAATTAGAAATGTTTGAGTTTGGTGTTGCATCTGCTCTGTTTGTGCCACCAGCGAGTCTGGTAGTGCTGAACTTGATATAGTTGGTGGGTGGATTAGCACGAACCATGAAAAAGGGCTATTTATATTTTCAGAATACGGTTTTACAGTTAATTTTGTGTAGTTTGATAGTACTGAGTAGTTATCTGATATTCAAAGCCATGGTTATTAGGAATGACAAAGTTCGCATGCCTACCTCCATTACCATGCTCACTATTTTAATTGCGTGCTTGCTTCCACAGTTGCGTCCTGGTAAGAGAACTGTCATTAGAAGTATCCCAAGATTGAAAACCATTTACTACTATGCCATCATTTGTCTTAGTCCTTGCATGTCTATTTTAAAATATGTATTTTTCCTTACCAGTGTATTTTAAAATTAGCCATTGTCCTAGAAGCCCGCCTAGTGAGTATGAATGACATCTCAATTAAAAAGAAACTTTGATATTGTAGTTGTGCAACGAACAAACAGACATAAAACTATATTATCTTAGCTATATTAGAATTAAACTAGGAATGATTCAACAAATTATCTACTGGAGCATTATCTTGAAATGGGAAGTGTTGGGATAAAGAACCTTGGGCCTTAGTTGCAGCTGTTCAATGGCTAAGTAACCCTCAGTTGGAATATTTTGTTCTTGACTACTAACCACTTGAGGTCGAAAATTTTGTTGTTGACTACTAATCGCTTGAGGTAGTATGTTGTTTGTGATTCAGCTAAGCATTCCATATATTTCGATACCCTATCATGTTAAATTGGTTGGCATGGTACCCCATGTCAACCGATGAGAACTTGTCTGTTACTGGGGCAATGTGTTTTTCATCTTCGCAGGCATGTTTATATTTATATACCCTTGGATTTTGATTTCCCCTACCGAGTTAAATTGGTCCATGTAGTACCTTGGTTTTTCTATGCATTTTGGCTCCATTTTCCCTCCCTGTAACATGACAATAGTTGTTTCTTCATTTTCTGCTTGTTTAATGGACAATCTTCTTATTGTATGCCCCAACATTCTAACAATTTCCTACATTGCAATTCCCACGTTCCCTCCAATGTTGCATCAGGGATAGTGTCGGGCATGTTGACATAAGTAGCAACTAATTGGCCATTTTGGCAACTAAGAGACCCTAATTAATCGTAAATAACCCTAATGGAATCCTACGGTCCCTAACGACATTAGAGCGCTCTTAATGATATGTTGTTGGTGATGATGATGCATGTTGACAATGATAAATATGGAAATGATCATTTCTACAATATTTAGTAGGATGTTGATGACAACAATGATATCGATGTCAATAATGATGATACAGGTGATTATAGCACTATTTGATATTGATTGTTTCTAATGGAAACATAATTCATCGTAATGCATTGAATTGGCCATAATAGCTCCTGGATGACCCTAATGGCATCTAATTGTCCCTAACAACATTTGAGTGACCCTAATGCAACTGGACTCACCATAAAAGCATGAGGATGATCATGTTGATGATGGATGATGGAAAGGATATTGATGATCATGATTATGATGATAACAATGAGGTTGAGATGAATGGCTATGATTATGATGATATATGATGATGCCATGATTTTGATGTTGATATACTCATGTATGTGGCTTATGATCACGGTTATGATGGTGACGATATCAATGTCAATGATCATGATTCATGTGATAGTAATTTTGGATCTTGATTGATCATAGTGGCACCTAAATGATCGTAATCATGCCACTTTTGGATCTTGCAATCACAAATGACCCATGAGCCCCTTACCCTTAGACGTTATGTTTTGACTTGATAATATGGCTCAATCAATGATAATCATTCTTGGTCACACAGAGCTTGAAATGGACATTTCTTGCTTGTAAGTCAAATATTTCCCACACAGAGATGACGTTATGGACTAGGGCCCCATTTGTGGGCCACGATCCCTTGAGAAAAGTTTTATGGCTTAGGAATTTATATGTTTACCCTAGAACATGGACTAGTCCATGAGATCCATCCTTAGTGTACCAAACTTGAAACGAACATTGTATTCCACTTACATGATAAATATTCCCTTTATAGGGCTTGTGTGGTGGACATAGGCCAATTAATGTCACATGATCCCTAGAGATAAAAATAGTATAAGGTAAGGTTGATGCAAAAAAATTCTCCTTACTTACATGGCATATTTGGGTGTGTGAGTTTTTTTAGTTTAATTAATGTGTCCTCTCACCTTGTAAATGACCATTTTTTCCCTTGCATTTGTCCCTTTTCCTTGAGACGTTAATCACATATTACATTATTTTTCTTCCTCAAATTCTCACTAGTCATGTCTTAATAGACAAATGAAGGTCAATGACCAAAGTATGATGATAACTTAAAAGGTACCATGATGGAATGCCCTCACCTTTTTGTATTTTTTGTTGGTAATTGTAACTGGTATGTCAAAGGCACTCAAAGTATCTATTAGGTCCACATAAAGAAACAACAAGACCAATGTAAGAACATCTCTCCTTGCTTGAAATGATGCATATCTCCATTATGGCATTCCTTTAAACAATTTGTGAGCCTCCTTGATTTTCCCATATTATGTGCAATCCCAAATCACAACATTCCATGAGACAACATTACGCTCAAGCATGTTATTAAATATTGTTGAGATTTGTCCATCCTACCATTATGGGCATATTTCATAAGCATTATAGTCTTCAACAAAATGGTGTCTCATTGAGACATTCCTTAAGCCACGTGATGAGCATATTTTAATCACCTTTCTTGGAAATATGTTATTATCATGGACCCTAAACGCTTATTTGATACCATTTGAGTGTCACGCCTCTTAGCACATCTTTAAATACGATTCATTGTGTTGATGGGTCATCCCAATGGGTATTGAGGGTAAATAAATGCCCGTTTGCACTCCTTGCACCATCAAAACTAGGTAGCTTGGATATATCAAGTAGACGGTTCCCTTGAGTTTTATTTTTCCTTTTATCCTCAACGTGAAAATCCCTATAAATTTCCTTTACAAGGTTCAAATGCATTAACTATTGGTCTTTGTATTTTTTGAAAATTTATTGAATTTGCTCAACAAATCACTTGGATATTTGATTCCCCATATGTGTGTTTTTGCTTCAAATATGCTACATGTGTAGACTCCATCGTCTCCAATGAAATATTTTTGTTGCTAATTTTACAGTCTTTAGGAATATCCCTAATCATCGCTCATTTCTTAGTTTTGGTTAATATTAGGATTTGTAATTTTTTCTGGAGTTATCAAAGATTTTTATGTTTTAAACTTTTAAGGTTTTCACCCAAAACCCTTATGGAGTGTGCCAACAATATGATGTCTCGTTGAGGGGTCCTTTTGAGCTCACAGAATGCTCCCCAAATGTTGGATCTTAAAGTAGCTCCAACATGAAAAACACAACAACCAAAAACATAATTTCTCAATAACATGGAATAGTGACTCTTCATTGATAATTATCAGTACAACAAGATAATATCAAGTTTGTTCAAGATTATATTATATCCCTTGATCTTCAAACTCTTTTCCACTGTGATAACTTAAATCACCAAAATAACAATAAGTGATACCTTAGAAAATACGTTAACTTTAATGACAAATCAAACAACAAATATTCTGATTAACTTTCTATCCACACCTACAACCACAATATCCCACCTTCATAAACAAACCTTAATTCACAGAGTTTAAAAACCACCATCGTGATAAATCCCTCCAATCAATTTTTTCCATGTGAACTCCTTCCTTCTTGCCCAGTGTCCTCTTAATGTGCTTGGAATGTCCTTTGGGTTTTATTATGCCTCTACTGGGTTCTCCTCACCCTCCTAGCCTTTTTATTGTTGCCAATAAGGTATAAGTTTATGAAGCCACTGTGGTAGGTTGAACTTCGTCGTGACAGAATCCATCGATCTTCATCATCCAGGAAGAGCAACGAGGACAAAGATCCATATTTTGCACAGTGGGAAACCATTGGGTGTTCCATGGACGCCCTTGAACATATCCTCATGATCAATTTACTCAAATATTTGGCATCATGGCCTCCCATTTCCACCATTATCACAGATCCCTTGATGACTCCTACTTTATAGGTAACTGCCAAGTTCAAACTCCCTAATTTTTTCTCTTCACGGCTTCAACATTCACACTTGGGTTTATGCTTTACACCCCCATCCTCATCTCTTAGGGCTACGACTTCAGTGACGAGGAATTGATATTGGATATCCCCGACTTCCCTCCATTACCGACCATGCAAATCACACAATCTCTCAAGAGTAAAAGTCACACTTTCTACAAATTCTTCATGGTTAGAGACACCAATGTCCCCAAGGCATCGAGTATTCTCGTTAATACGTCCTCCAAACTCGAAGCTTTGTTTCTTGATGCGCGCTGGAGAAGACAGGTGATGGAGAAATTACCTCCCGTGTATCTGATTGGACTGTTGTTTTTGCCATCAATGCTGATGAACCGATCCAATGACCAGGACAACGACGATGTTACTGCAAAGCAGTGCCTGCAGTGGCTAGACTTGCCACCGGCTAGATCAGTCGTGTACATGATATTTAGCAGCAGATCGGCCATGTCAGACTCTCATATCACAGAACTTGCCACTGGGTTAGAGGGTAGTGGGCAACGATTTCTCTAGGTATTGAGGAATTTAGTGGTAGTCAGCGAGGGATTTGATCCCTCAATGGTTTCCTGGGAAAGTGTTGTCGGTGCCTTTTTCTGAGATAGAAACATATTCATCAATCAGGAGGGGGTTTGGCATGTTCAGGGGAATGCTTTATTAGTCGGCAATCATCTGAGCCAAATGCCTTTTAAATAAAGGAATTATCAAGCTGGGTGACTTGTTCGATTGTAAATATTGGTTTTATAAGGATCTAAGAGGATCCCTCGGCATTTGATAGAAATAATGTATGGTCAATTCAAGTTCAGAGTACATTGCCTCACAATCAAGGTGATATGGTCAGGATTTTAAAATTTGTAACACCATGGACGACTCTCTTGGACCATGCCAGGGTTTAGGGTTAAAATCCAAGTTCTAAAGCCACTACAAGTTTATATGGGGCTTACTAAACATCATGGTTTGCTAAACTAGAAAAAAGGGTCTGCATAAGGAAAATGTAATCTACATGTGAGATATGGCCACCATTTTAAGAATTTGAGAATCTTTCTGAAGCCTCTTGTGAAGATGGACCATTTAACTTTTTCACACACTAGGGGTGACTCTCATGGAACAAGCCATTGTCTAGGGTCAAAAGCTAGAGATGGGGGTAAACGAAAATTTTCCTATGTGTGTTGTGAATTGTACCATATGCATGATGATTTTTTATACAAACATGGTTTACAAGGAATTTCCACACCATTGTTTTTATGTAGAGGTTGGTTTTCGGGGATTGTGGCTTAAGGGGCTACTAATTGTGATTTTAATAAATATTAGTGGAATAGAGGGTCATTGCAACACCTATGAAAAAATGGATAATACATTAAATATATGTTGAAGCATAACCATAGATAGTGATGCCATGAAGAATGCTCAATTATAAAGGTTTTACATAGATAAATATCAAAGTGAATAAAATTTTACTTTGATGGATAATACGATTGGTCACCACAATTTTTAATGTACATATATAAATATATTAAAAGTTTTAAATTTTTTACACTTTAATTTTTACATTTTTAAATTTTTCATTCTCGTTAATAATTACAACCAAACTTAAATGAAGTATTAAAAATGTGCCCTTAACTTTAGTTTTTTTTAATTGTCATAACTACTAAATTTAAAAAAAACAAAATTCCCTCTAAATACCCAAAATCTTAAAATCCCCCCCAAAACCCCAAATCAAATCTTAGATGCGTGCCTAAATTTGTCAAAACACCTAGCTATTCATCTCCATCTTCATTCGAGGTTTTGTTTGGCCCTCCCGGCAACAATTTGTTTGGTTCTAGCAGCCATTTTAGTTACACATTTTAGAGAGGCTCCCACGAATGGATGAGCTTCAGTCGTGATAATAGTGATGTTGCAGGGAACGTGCCATTCTTTCACGGTATTTTCACACATCCATTGACCCTTTATCTACTCAACTGATGAATGTTTGTTGATATTTGTTCACTTTTTTTAGTTTGGCCGCTGAGAATTTGTAAACTGTAACAAACTAAGAATTGGTAGACTGTAAAGCAAGCTTCTGAGATTCATCATTTTTTGTGATTTTTTTTCCGGATTCCTAAGTAACGGTAGGCAGAGTAAGCGGCTGGTATCACTAAGATTCCTCAATAAGGTGTAATGGAAGCCCATGTGTCGTATGTCGACCCGTCCAAAAGTGATATAGCCAGCCCTTCAATCCCATATGATCCAATGTTGTTTTGGATTGTTAATATGTTGTACCCATACCAACCTACTCTAGATCTCATGCGCTTGTCACCCCCTTACTAGTTATATAAAGCCAAACCTGCTAAGAAATAATAAAGGCCTACTTGATACATATTTTAAAACATGGTTTTACCCTCGCAGTTCGTAGGGCAGAAAAAATATTTTCCATCAATAGAACCATCAAAGCTAAGCATTTCGTATCATATGAATTTATTGATTGTTCGCTGAGGGCAAGGAGAGCAAGGAGTTATCATTAGTCCAAGAATGTTGGTATGTCTGGTATGATTGTTTATATTGGCTCTGAACCTATAGGGAAGTATAATTCAGTAGGTGGGTTGATGGGTATTGATTTTGACCAGTCTGAATTGTTTTGAACCAAAATGACATCTTCTATATTTTTAACCGGTAGTAGCTAATTTTAGCTAAATTGAGTCTATATGTTGTTCGAGTCAACAAGCCCGGTCTTTCGAGACAAGGTAATACCTAGGGCTATTTCCAATGAGTACTAAACACCTCTCCCCTGAAACTCCTAAAGGTATTCTACAGTCTTGTTTATAGGCCAAATTAAAGTGAAACTTTATCCATCTGTACTGAGCTTATTTGCTGCAATAACATAGATAATTTCTTGATTTGAATATATGCACTGTTGTTTAATGCTTAATACAATAGAATTCCAACTGTGCCAATTGTTGTGATATTTGCAAACTGTTTGATTAAACTCCCAAACCAACAAATTCTTAAACACAATAGCAATCAATTCGGTAACAAGTCATCTTTGGTTTTTTTCCACCTAGAAGTCTCACATGTTAACCCATAAGAACTTGTCCTTAACTAGGTGTGTTGATGCATCTGGATGCATGAAGCTCAGAAGCATATTGGGGTTGGCCCATCTCACAAAGCTTCAAAGGCTAAATGTTTCTAAGTGCTCACAGTTAGAGGAGCTAGCATGTGGTGAACACTGGAGATCGTTAGAGAAGCTTGATGCATCTGGGTGTGTGAAGCTGAGGAGCACTTTATCTCTCTGTGTTAATCCAAGTTGTTTGCAAGATTATTGGTGTCTCGGAGGTAGGCTTTGAGGTAACCAGTAAAGTAGTGGACAATGAAGTAGCAAAAAGAGACGCTTCCTAAATAGGTTTCCTTCCTAGCATATTTACCAAAGCTAGTGGCAAAATGTATGGAGCGTGCTAAAATCCAAAATGCATAGCATGGGAAAATAGTTGTGAACAACGTTTGTGGAAAGGCTTATTTTATTAATATTGGGAGTGATTCAGACGGAGTATAACATGCAAAGATGTTGAAGGAGAATGCTCTCCTCTCTCATTGTTGGCCTCTTTTCAATTTCAATTCACATTGTCTTCTTCCAAAGCGCTTGTTCAGCCTCCCAAGGTAAAGTTCTTAATTATTCTCGGCTACATTGGATTGGTTGGATACATATCACACTAAGAATTAGAAATGTTTGAGTTTGGTGTTGCATCTGCTCTGTTTGTGCCACCAGCGAGTCTGGTAGTGTTGAACTTGATATAGTTGGTGGGTGGATTAGCACGAACCATGAAAGAGTGCTATCTAGAATTTCCGAATATAGATTTATAGTTAATTTTGTGTAGTTTGATAGTACTGAGTAGTTATCCGATATTCGAAGCCATGGTTATTAGGATTGACAAAGATCGCATGCCTACCTCCATTACCATGCTCACTATTTTACTTGTGTGCTTGCTTCCACAGTTGCGTCCTAGTAAGAGAACTGTCATTAGAAGAATCCCAGGATTGAAAACCATTTACTACTATGCCATCATTTGTCTTAGTCCTTGCATGTGTGTTTTAAAATATGTATTGTTCCTTACATTTGTATTTCAAAATTAGCCATTGTCCCAGAAGCCCACCTGGCGAGTATGAATGACATCTCAATTAAAAATAAACTTTGATGTGATAGTTGTGCAATGAACAAATAGACATAAAACTATATTATCTTAGCTATATTAGAATTAAACTAGGAATGATTCAACAAATTATCTACTAGAGCATTATCTTGAAATGGGGAGTGTTGGGATAAAGAACCTTGGGCCTTAGTTGCAGTTGTTCAATGGCTAAGTAACCCTCAGCTGGAAGAGTTTGTTCTTGACTACTAACCACTTGAGGTCGAAGAGTTTGTTGCTGACTACTAATCGCTTGAGGTAGAATGATGTTTGCAATTCAACTAGGCATGTTTGTGATTCAGCTAGGCGTTCCATATATTTCGATACCCTATCAGGTTAAATTGGTTGGTGTGGTACCCCATGTCAACCGATGATAAATTTTCTATTATTGGGCCAATGTGTGCTTCATCTTTGTAGGCATGTTTATATTTAGATACCCTTGGATTTTGATTTCCCCTATCGGGTTAAATTGGTCCATGCAGTACCTTGGTTTTTCTATGCATTTTGGCTCCATTTTCCCTCCCTGTAACATGACAGTAGTTGTTTCTTCATTTTATACTTGTTTAATGGACAATCTTCTTATTGTATGCCCCAACATTCTAACAATTTCCTACATTACATTTCCCACGTTACCTTCCACTTCCATAGCACTTCCTTGGTGTTTTATCAGGGATTCTCATGTTGTCCATGTGGGCCACTTTATTTATGTAGGAGATTAACTTCTTCATACTTTCAATTCAATGGGGTATAGCCCTTTTTCTTCCAACCTGATTTCGTATTAAAGAATGAAGCACTCATTACTCCTAAAGAAAAGATAGACATATCTTGGTTAGTACCAGCCATGGGAATCCAATTTGAATGGTGGATTAGCAGATTGTTTGTAAAGAGCGGAAACAATTGGCCACAAGAAGTGTAGGTAAGAATAATATTGTAGGTATGCCTATTTATAGGTTATGATAAGCTCCAAAAGAAGGGTTCTTTAGGATTGATATATTCTGCTACTGATGTGTAAAGAAGGATCTTTATTTGAGTTAAAATCAGCTTCTTTGCATCTGTGGTAGTTGGCTGGAATTTCCATCAAATATTGACCCTAATTTGGCTAATGAGTCAATGTGAGTATCAATGATTGGTGACTTCAAATTTTTTGTATCAACCACACCTGTTACATGCTATGAAGTCGGCATTATCTCTCTTTTTGTGTCAGCTTCAATAACTGATTATTGTAGTGCATTTTAGATTGGCATGTGATGTATACTGGAGGCATTAGGATGTGAGATTATGGATATAAATTATAGGATTCAAGCAGGTTGAATTCCATAATGATCATCTTCAGGTGTTGATTAGTCGCACAACCCAAAGGCTGAGTGTAAACTTCTTCTATGATGATCTAGATAAGTTTGTGGTTTGGGACAGGTGGTTGTTTCCATTTGACAATTAAGATAAGGTAAATAGTTATTTTAGTTGAATGTTCATGTCATTATGCTTTTTAGGTTATTAGATAATAAATTGAATCTAGGCACAAGAATTAAAGTCACATGTTAGAAATAAGGTCAGACATGCAAATTGTTAATTAGTATCCATCTTAACACAATAATATGTGGTTGCATAGGTGATTGTCTCGCTCATGAGACATATCATTGTTAGTGTGCCTCATTGTGACACATTCAATAATAAGATTTTTGTCTTTGTCTCTCTTCAACTCTACTGTGTATCTGTGTATACTTTAATAGAAGCAAGCATATTTTCATTGAAAAACCTGGACATGCACCAAGCTTTTCTCATTTCTTTGGCTGGAAAAGTTAGAAAACAGCTAGGTTTGACTACTGTTGGAGTAGGGTCACGCAGCTACAGAAGAAGTTGCTAGTTTTGGCGGAGAGATAAGTTTTGGCGGAAAGAAGATAAGACGGATCTACGACGCCGTAGCATGGTTCCAGCTACAGAGCAGAGCCGGAAACCATGACTTTTTGAGATACGAAAGTCAAAGAAAGGCAACGGTACCTGAGCGACCGAGAAGGGAGAGCTCACTCACTGCATTGAAGGCAGCGGCGGAAGACAAGAGGGCTCAGCGACCCTCATAAATAAGAAGGAGCAATGAGGCTCAAGCATTGAAGACGAAGGACAGAAAAGAGAAGCGGTGCATAGTACCCATGGTCAGTGCCGGGAAGCATGGAAGACTGCAGAGAGCTGTGGTGTGACGGGAAGCGGCTACCTCAAGGACAGAGAGGACCGACTGTCACTAATTAGGGTTTGGGTTACTGTTGGGACAGGCCCACAATGTTGTAAATGCAAGACCTTTGGGCTGCTTATAAAAGAATGTAATTTTGTATTGAAAAAGGTTAGCTAGTTGGTTGGGTAGACAGTTAGAGAAGCGGTGCATAGTACCCATGGTCAGTGCCGGGAAGCATGGAAGACTGCAGAGAGCTGTGGTGTGACGGGAAGCGGCTACCTCAAGGACAGAGAGGACCGACTGTCACTAATTAGGGTTTGGGTTACTGTTGGGATAGGCCCACAGTGTTGTAAATGCAAGACCTTCGGGCTGCTTATAACAGAATGTAATTTTGTATTGAAAAAGGTTAGCTAGTTGGTTGGGTAGACAGTTAGACAGTCATGGTTGAAATAGGCAATAAGGATAAGTAGACTGTTGTAAAAGCTGAGCTCTGGTTCTGGACTTAGCTGTAGCAATCTTACAGAAACCAGCAGCTAGCTTATAGAGTATGCATGTAACGATCCGCAGGGATCGACTGAGAGGGAAGAGTATGGTGTAAGAGCGACAACATAAAGGTAGAGAAGAAGATCTAAGAGAGAGGATCTTGAGCTGCATGTGAGGTGCAGCAGAACTGTGTTTGCCTTCCCTTAAGCTATAATAGAGAAAACACAGTTCTGTGGACGTAACTTCCATCCTAGAGGTGAACCACGTTAAAATCTGTGTTATGCGACTAGTTTATGTGTTATGTTTACTTATGCATTGCTCAGTTATTTCATGGACTTTGTTTGCAGTTTAATGGATGAATGTATTAATCAGTTCACCACAGCACAGAAGGATAATCATAAGTTAAAAGCCTTTGGCATGTTGTATGTGTTTCATTTATGTTTGCGTAAACAGCTACTGGTTGCAGTATTGAATAGCTTTGTATGTTAAGTCTTGCATGTTGACACGAGCAATGCTAAGTGCGCTAAACCGCGGAGGTAGGATATCACAGAGAGTTGATACCACACCGGCAGAGAAGCTGCGGTGCGCGATACCGCAGGTTGAGGACTTCGCGTTGGGCAGGAGCTGCGTGTCGCACGGTGCGCAGCGTTGCGGTAAGGATGGAGATATCGCAAGTCAGGGGAAGTGCGCATCATAGAGAAGGACCGCACGGTGGTGTAAAGGAACATCTCATGGCTAGAAGAGCTGCGCGACAACGGGATCGCGCGACACGAGCAAGAGGTCGCGCGACGCACAGACACAGAGGGAGATCTTGCAGCCAGAAGAGCTGCGAGCCACAAGTAGGATTGCGACAGAACCTGGTCCAAGACGCTTGATTCCTTGGCCAACCCATTAGAATCACTTCGGGTGAGACTTCAGGCCGCTGTGCGGTCTGTCGCCGAAAGGGCCAGTGAGCTAGGGGTGTTGTTGGTTGATTATAGTAAACCCAGGTCTGCCCAAGCAATCAACAAATGGTTCCGTTGCCGGTTTAAACGACTGGGAGTTAATGTTCTGTTGGAATCCTGCCAGAGAAGAGTTTCACCAGTGGTTGGATTCAGACTTAAGGGAGTTTGCCAAGAAAGAAAATCGAAGCCCTAAACTGAGCACAGAGGCCTGGTTAGAAAAGCATATCGCTTCAGATATACATGCTATATTTTTTGCAACCTATGGAAACGAGCTTTTCGACTGGTTATCCAAGTTGACAGATAGGAACACATTCAAGAAGAAAAGAAACATTGTCTGGACACCGGAGCTGATTCAGACCGTGCAGAACCTTGACAATCCAATTACGAGAGCAATGGACTTCTGGCTTACCAGTGTGCTAGAAGGCTTTGTTACAGAATTTGCAGTTGACCAGAGAAAGAGCTTCAGCGAAGCCGAACGATACTTCTTCAGAGGATATCATGGTAAGTACCTAATATCTCTAAACTTGTCCCTTAAGATGCTGCTATATGAAAAAGGAACAATGGATCTAGTCTCATATGAATAAGTAAAGATAGTAATGTGACAAGAGTTTGAAAGTGATTTTGATGACATTGGACGAACACGTAGTGGAAAGAAATATAAAGTAGATTTTAGCTCTCCTGTATTCGAAGACAGTTCAGACAGTATTATATAGCAGAGCCCTAGCACCACCGAAGAACCAGAGGGGGGTATTCCTCACCACCCCTATACCCCACAGAAACAGACAGGGACTCAGAATAACCCCGTAGGTACTCTATCTAGTAGTTCACAGACAATACCTAATCCCGCTACATCACCTTCACCTACACCGCTGAGTGGTAGTAACCCAGTCAGTTAGAACCCACCACAGAGAAATAGAATGGGAGACGACATGAAGCTACCTATTTTTAAAGGTGCAGGAGCAGAAGACCCGGAACAGCATTGGTTCCTATGCGAAGCCATGTGGACCATTAAAACAATCAACGATGATAACCTTAAACTTGTACAGTTGGTCACCA
>LPNX011104538.1:1785-12013 GCA_001517045.1 Pseudotsuga menziesii
TCGCATCGGTAGAGGAGCTGCGATGCGAGATATTGCGAGCTGAGGGCTTAGCATTGAGGAGAGGATGGGTGTTATGCGGTGCGCAGAGATGTATTAAGGATTGGAAAGCTGCGAGTAAGTGGAAGTTGTGCGACGTGAGAGGAATCCGAGCAGCTGGTGCGGGGTTGAGCATCGCTCGGGAGAAAGTACTGCGAGGAGAAGGGGACGTGCGATGCGCAGGGCTAGTCGACCTAGTTGCGCACAGAAGAAAGGGGAAAGAAGTAGGATGTCCAGAACCTGGTCCAAGACACTTGATTCTTGGCCAACCCATTAGATTCACTTCGGGTGAGACTTCAGATCGCTCTGCGGTCTGTTGCCGAAAGGGCCAGTGATTTTGGGGTGTTGTTGATTAATTATAGTAAACCCGGGTCTGCCCATGCAATCAACAATATCTATTGTATGCAGTAAAGAAAGATCTTGTACATTTGTGCATTACTGCTTCCATTGTTCTTCCTCTTTCCAGATGGATATACACTGTACACTATTAGTTCTGCAGAAATATTTACTATTATTTTAATTCAATGTAGTTGAGTAGGAGCATCATGATATTACATATTCATTTTCAAAGTTCCTTATATTTCTGTCAAATGGTTGAAATGCAACATGAAGACATCATCTATGGCACGATGATCACTGGTGCCTTTGATTTTTTCCTTTTGTAAAGATAAAGTGCTATACAACATTAAATGTGGACAGAATTATGATATCTTGCTTTACTACTATATTATCCATCAAATATTAATTAACACTTATTATGTTAGAAGGTATGTACCGTCTCTTCAAGAAGCGCTCACATTTCCCCAAATTTTTGGCATTGTTGGTGGAAATCCTAGGGCTTCAACATATATTGTTGGTGTTCAATATGATCATGCTATGTACTTAGACCTACATGAAGTGCAATAGGTACCCTATGACAATGGATTTATTGATGGTTTGAATTGCTATATGGTTAGTGCCAATTTGAGAATTTGATTGTTTGGCCACCTGATCAAAATTAGAGGTGTTCTTTCACCATGTTGTACCATTGTAGACAATAGTTTTGCTAGAACAAAGTTCAATTATGCTTTCAGTGGATTTGAATTCATAAAATTTCCACAATGGGAAATTTATTCCTTGGAATTTTGTATTTTAGTCGTTGATTTGTGGTCCACTGATGTAATTTAAACAATTAGGATGTGTTTTTTTAACATATATAAATCATTGAACTCTTCTGTATAAAAATAAACATTGTTAACTTCTCGCATATAGAATCTATATAAACTCTGAAAGCAAGCCTTATCTTTCCTAACCATAACGTTGATGCAATGGGTTAGTATGTCTATATATTATAGATTTCAAGCTATACATTGATTGTTGGGTTTCAATGCCGCAACGAACAAAATAATTTTCTAGAATAAAGTATTCATTTTTGTCACCATAACTTTGATGCAAGGGTTAGCTTGAAAAAAAAAAAAAATCAAGGCATAATAAATTACATCTTTTGTTGAACTACATTGTACATCACAATGCAAGAATATCTTTGCATATACGATTTGTAGGCTTTTCTTGCTATGTATAAACTTTCCTTTGTACTTGTGGAATGGAAATCCAATAATCATTGTCTATCTTCATATCTATAATATATATAGACATGTCTTTCTTGTGTTTCCTTTCTTTCCATTGATGTACTTTACTAGGATGATTCCATATAATATAATGCAAATGTTTTTTGATATACTATAGTTTATTGTCAATGTCTAGTCATTAAAAGACATGTTGAACATTTTACATATATATTATAGATATAAATATATACAGTGGTCGCTTGATTTCAATGCCATGACCAGAAAGGAATGTTTCTAAAAGAAAGTCTTAACTTTCTTGATCATGACTTTGATGTTAGGGTTAATCTGAAAAACAAAAAATATTTTTGCAAGACATATTAACTTGAATATTTTGTTGAACTAATTGTAAATCATGATGCAAAAAAAAAATTGAATGTAATATCTATGGTGATTTCTTGTATGTATCTACTTTCCTTTTTGGTCATGGCATTGAAATCGACTGACCATTATATATCTTCATATCTATAATATATATAGGAATGTATTTATTATCACACCTTTTGCAGTTAGAGGTTTTTGTGAAGTTCTTTTTACCAAATAAAATTGTCAATTTATCATTTAATTTGGACCTTTCTTATATGGTGATGATAGAAGTTTCAATTCGTGTATTAAACACTTGTACATATGAGAGAGAGATAAAATGGGTTCTATTCCCTCCTTTTTATTACATCCTTCATCTTGTCATTTCATAGGTTTTTATCCATCCTTGATTTATGGTGTTTATTCTTTGTCTTGTGTTGACCCTTACCTGTTGGTCCTATGTGCTAAATCCCACCTTAAACATGTAACCCTACCACTTTGTCTTGACCCTACCATTTGCACATTTTTTTATCTTATCATAATGTGTTTTTTTTACTATCATTTACCTTCACAATCTATCCAAAAAGGGTGGAAATTATGGAATATGCTTTGGTACATATATCCACATTTTTCTTTTATTGTTAAAAATATCATCGATTTTTCCTGCACATTATTGATGGGATTGAATTTATCTTTGTCCCTTTTACTTTTTTCACTTTCTACAACATGCTTTGTTATGAATGTTGTTGTTGAAAAAAATTCAAGTATACATATATTTAACACATGAACTGTTATTCAATTATCAAAAATATATCCTGCCATATTGATAGTTTTAGAGCTTCCATTTGCCATGTGAAACTTCCATCTATTGTGTAATGCTGCCAAGTTACTGCCAGAATTGGTTTGAGGTTTTCATCTTCCATCTTTTGGGACTCCCACTCCCTAGATTATCTATATTAAAGAGAGCCAAGACTTACGTGAACCCTAGTGTTTATTGTTTAATTATTTCAAGTAATAAAAACCAAAGGCAAAATGTATCAAAACATGTTTTCTTAAAGATTTTATAGATACTGCAAAGCAAAGGTGGTGCAACAAACCTAATGAATCGAATAGTCTGAAAATATTTTTGAAATATTCATTAGATAATCCGCAGAAGAAGAAAAAAAATGGGTTGGAGCAATTAAGATCCAATTCTACGTTTTAACGCAACCACGCCTCTTGCTACTTTGATGGAGCATTCCTGCATTTATGGAGCATTTATGGGCATCATCGATGGTGGTGAACTACCATTGATGTTGGTTGCAGGCTACCTATGTTGATCTAATTTCACAATTGTCTGTAAGTGACTACCAAGACCTTATAGAATTTCTGTGAAATAAACCTTCCTGGAAATAGATACACGAAACATAGTTTAACAGTCCCCCAGGATTCGAAGGTCCCCTTGCCCATGGAACGAGATGTAGGCTATCCAAAAAAATAAGTATGTATCACAGTGGCTTGAAGACGACAATAATCTTATCCTACATATACTTTCTTTCCAAGGTTCACAAATGGGTCGGGATAAACCTAACATCTAGGGTTCACATGAAAACCTGCAATGAAATGCACACACAATTGCAAATCACTTGAATTTCCTCAGAACCGGATCATCCCAGAACACCTTAGAATTACCAAATAAAATTGCATGAAACCTAGTTAACAAAACCACCTTTCAAACAACGCACAAGAACTATCAACTATTGTTATGGCTACCACTTCTATTTGGATTGATAGTTTCCTTGTCCACATTTCAACTATAGCATTGTATGACATCCTAAATGAATGGAATGCACAAGTTCCTTGGATGGTCTTGCACTCATACAGGTGTGATCGATCTACATCGACCACCTCCCAAAAATATCTATGTACATGTGCTTTCTGAGATGATTTGTCTTCTTTCCTTCTAGCTACCTACCCCATCACTGAAGAACACCATGTAACAATGGTCTTTGCATCTCAGATGAGTGAAATAGTTGTGAATTTCATCTCTTTCCTACGTAACGTAGTCTTGATGCATGCACCTTCTCCATCATGTTCCCCTTTTCCATGTCTGGTATCAAAATAGTTCCAAATATGTGGCACCTTGTACCTCTTGTGGAGAATACACAATGTAACATCCCCAGTTTTGACCCCAATGCATTCAATATACATGATATATATATATATTGTAAATAATCATGGTGTGGAGCTAAAGGCCAAAGCCCCACCATCAATTCGGTTATGTTATGTTTCGGTGATTAGAACTATTACCGATGGTATATCGGGATATGCAGCATACATATTAAGTTATGGAATCATGTAACTATGCATTTTAATTAAATAACTCCAACCAGCTATGTTCATTGCAACCAAATTGAAAAGGGCATGATTTTCTAAGGATAAGGAGGGGGGGAATGTTAAACCTTGAGCCCAAGGGGGAAAATCCATGTGTCACCTTCACTTGTCTCATCCAACCACCACCTTAAATGTTATGTTGATTAGTTGGGGCAGTTATTGCTGGCAGTGGAGTGTGGCAGGACTGTCATTCCTTGCCCACACACACACTCCACCAGGATAACCCTCACGCTGGCAGGAAAACCACTACGCCCACGATCCCATTCTCTCCACGACCACACTCTCTCCATCACGATCGTTCTATTTCCTACAAATCGTTGGTCTTCCCGATCGTCCAACTGGAGGAAGGGGACACTCTGTTCACCCTCCTGTTCACAGGAAGTTGGGCTGTTCATTTTCCCTCACGAGGGCTGAGATAAAAGGATCCATGATTCATTGATTGGGGGTTGGTTCTTCCTTTTCTCATAGAGTTGTTAGTCTGCGTATCTGTTCATCCTCCTACTCATGCATAGATCCTGCGCTTTTACTCCACCATTGTTTTCCAACGTTGCTACTGTGTCTGGAATGTGCAACATTCTGTTGCTTCATCATGAGCCGTTGCTATGGTTTTCTCCTGTTGTTCATTGGTTGTTGTTTCTCACAATCGTTGGTTGGGTCCCCTTATGTTTTGGCTGTTGTAGGCTATTTTGGGATCGTTTTGGCCACGATATGGCCAAGACCGATCCAGTGAGTTTCTTTTCCCCTGTTAAAGCTTTAATAGCTGGTTTGCTGCATACACACAATGGTTTTTTCCTCAGACTGCATTGGAGTGGTGAATGAGGCCCTGATGTGCTTGATAAACCTGGTGCATTTGGGAACCACACAGACAGAGCTACAGGGCTGAATTTCTTCTCCACAACCCTTGAATATCACTGGAAGGGAGGTCAGGGCTTGAGGGACTACATAGCAGAGAAAGGGCTGATTTCCTTGTGTTGGGTGTGTGTGGGTATCCTAGAAGTCACGCTAGTTTTGGTGTAGGTGTCCTTAGATATTCAAGGATATCACCAGCTTAGCATTTAGTCTTTCTCAGCTCCTGGATGGCCTGATAAACCCAACTTTGTTGGCTTGGCTGATCCATTGTTCACCTGATAAACCCAACTGTGTTGGCTTGGCTGAACTATGTATCCTTGTGGTGTTGTTATCCTTGGCTATGTGTAAGCTTGCTAGTTCCTTATTCCTTGGAGAAATCATGCCCGGCTCGTGGGTGGAAACATTGCTGAGAGATTAAAGAGCATGCGGGCCTTAGGTTGGGTGGAACTTTGCAGCGACGTAGCTGGTTGCGGGAATTATGATGTTGGACTTGTTAAATGCTGAATTATATACGAATGAATGTTGGTTTGCTTCCGTTATGTATATGAATGATTATGCATATTAGTATGTTTTATGTTTTAAGCTTTATATTTCAGTTTTTTTATGTATGATCATGTTCATGGGGCTAGTTTCCTGTATGTTGGTGAAAAGTAGCGTCCTCTTGCCCGGTCAGAGGGTCGGGGATGTTACAAAATGGTATCAAAGATTTGGTTGCAACATGGGCATGATTGGGCTGTGAATATGTAGTGACTGAGCTTATGTTATAGCATTTGGGCCTGAGAAGGCCATGAGAAATAGTCAATAGAGGCAGGTTTCCTACTGCCCAGAAGAAACCAGGAGAAATGGGTGATGACAAGAAAATTCACGAAAAGTATCTAAGTGTTAAAATCGTCGGTGCATTGGAGAACTCAATGAGAAGTTCTTCTGACATAGAGGAATAATTAGTCTAATGATCACCCAACAAAGGACAGCCGATGGAAAAATTTCACGATTTCGCTAAGGTTCATCGGCCATCGACGAAGGATAAAGGATGGGGGAGCCACAGTTTCGGTGGAGATTAGCTAAAGACCACCGAAACGACGGCTCCACTTAGTAGAAAGAACCTCCGATATTTTGACTGTTGATGATCGACAAATAATAGGAGATGGTTGAGCCGATGAAGTGGCAGAATAGAAGACTAAAGAAAAAAAAATTGAAACAATTTTTTTAAGTCATAAAATTGTCGATGATCGGCGATGATTAGTTGATCGCATCGCCGATGCCTAGAGGATCAAGTTGCCGACACGGCGAAAAGTTTGGTGTCTACATCAGAAGAAGTTAGAGGATCTTACACCACCATTGTGGATGGCTAGACAACTATGCTTCCAACGAGTAGAGCCTCCGACCGCCAATGCCGCAGAGGATAGTTGCTCTGACGGCCGATGCAGTGGAAGACAAGGCAGGACATTTTAAAAAATTTATCTAAGGCACGAGATCATTCGCCATCGGGAAATTTTAGTTGTACGGGTCGCAAATGAACATCGGAAGGAATTAGTGTATCAGATCCCCGATTGGAAAAGGTTCAATGAAGGTGAACCGTAGTTGTGGCTGCCTAGTTAACTATCCATCTAATGTCGTAATGAACACTGCTCTGACCACCGAGGAGTGCCCTGCGGAGACCATAGTGATTCCACTGCCCACCGTTGCGGCCACATAAAGAACTAATCACCCGACAAGAAGTGCATCCGAGCACCGCTGCTGCAAGAGACTAGTCATTCCGACCGCCAACAAAGTCATGAGCTATGGAAGACATAGAAATATCGTGGGCCACCCTTGCGAAAGCCAAAAAGACTAACCGTCCGATGCGCAGAGCACTCGACCGTCGACGCAGTGGTCAGTCTATGTTATCACCGATGAAGTTCAGAGTGATAGATGATTATGTACCCGATATGACTGACAAAATTAGACCAACGGATTGCCGATAAAAACTTGGAATAGTAGACAAACAACCCATTGACATAGTGGAGAAAAATTGACATTCTAGCCGCCGAAACGTCGAAAGGTTAGTGAAGGACTCGATGAATAGTCGGTTTTCTCACCGATGTAGATTAGGAGTTTAGTTGATTTTCCCACCGAAACACTGGAGAGAAATAAATGAACAAACCTATTGATTAGAATATTTCACCTCCTGCGGACAGCAAGGTGTTCCTCTAGTTTGAATGGTTCAGATCCAGAACAAATAGATCACAAACATTGATAACTCCCCCTAGATGCTGTATATATCTAGAATACAAGGCTTTGATAGTTCACCTATGTACCTTCAAAAGAGTTCAACACGAAACAGATCAAAGCAACCAGAATATGATCTACTAATCTATGTTAGTGACTAAGGAATCTAGCAATATATATCTGAAATCAAACATCAACAATATATATGGGAGATAAAATCAACTTGCATTAGAAATATGAAGAAGTTTACAACCAAGCCTTAGTGTTGACATGAATCTCCATGAAACCATATCTTCATCCACAAAAGCTCCGACTCTAGCTCTCTATGCTCTCCCCAAATGATCTTGGGCTAGGAATTAGTTCAACAACATAACAATACCTTCAATGTTCTCCCCTCTCAACCATTGCTATGAGCTCATATTTATAGGGCTTTAATGGATAGATATGGTTGAGAAATTAGTGGGTGAGGTGGCCTCTAAGATCCTAGGATGAGGGATCTCAAGCTCAACCAACCCACAGTAGTAGGGATAAGGGATATCTCGAGGCTTATCATCTAGAAGCCTCGAGAAGCTTCTCTTTTTCCCTTTTTACCTAGGGTACCACACTTCTCCTTCTATGACAGAGCGGTTCTGGTAATAACTGCCTATGGACCAAGGGTGACAGGTGGTGTAACCGCTTGTGGAAAACCAATGAAAAGCGGTGTGAACAGGGGTACCACTCCTAGATAAGGGAGCATGAGCGGTGCTAGGAATTTGTATGACAAACTAATAAGAAACCATTTAGTCTTCACTCCAGAGGCTGGGATTCAGGGAAAGTAGGTATGTCAAAGGTCTTATCACATGATGGTGATAGGATTTTGGTATAACAGGATGCCCCCCAAAGCATGAGTCTTAGAGTGATACGATAAACGAGAGCTTTGAGAACAAGTCGTTGCCAGGAGATGAAAATGTTAGCTCAATTGGAGCATGTAGTCAAATAGGAATCTGTAGTACATCAATATGTTGACTCATAGACACAAGTAACCAAACTCATAGCTGTAGACCAATACAAGGTAGATCCATGAGTGGAATAAACAAGCATGGCTACTAGAATACAGCTTAGATCCATGTGATAGAGGACTCAAACTTGGACATAGCTACCAGACATACAACATAGATCTATGTCATATAGATGCAAATTTGAGAATAGCCACGACCATACAAATGTGGATCCATGCTAGATATACAAAACTCCATCACAACCTAGGGAAAAAGCAATGAACGCTTTTAAACAAATACCCAGGGTCTTCGTCTCGTCTTCCACAAAGTACAATTCTATCCATGTGATTACAATGATCTGAAGTCGAACATGGTAGAAACCACTTGATTACTGGGCAATGATGTGAACTATTAACAAGTGCGAGGGAGATCACCATTAATGTCAATGATTCTCAAGGTACCCTAGTACAATCTACTGAGTGCAAATAGATGTCCTGATGTTGAACACCCAGTCGATTCTATCGATCAAAGGTCAATGATGTGAACCTATGTCAAGAGCAAGAGAATATGTCATTAAGGCATACAGATCTCAAGGTATGAAATATTGTTTCTAAGACTATTTCTTGGATGATGAGTTGATATCGACAGGAATAGTTTCGTCAAAGGAGGGCCATGATGAGTCCCACAATGATGACACGAAACTCGAAACATAGTTCTGGAATGATGTGAACATAGTAACCATATGACTGACTCAAAGATACTGACACAAAGGTTGTGTATACTGCAAAGGTAAGACTTCTTCAGATTCCCTTTGAACATCAGGCGGCATGACAAAATGACTTGGCAGCATGACTAGACAGGACAGATACACAATACGATAGTGGACAATGCATTCTTTTGAAAGAATCAAAGGATTGGCATGACTCATGAAAGTGGATCGTCACGGAGATCAGCCGAATACCCAATTGACTGACATGATTGTACAAAAAAGTGCCATGTTCAAAGGTAACAACAAACAACTACCATTATTTGCAAAATGATTCCCTTTCCCATTTCCCACATCATTATCGATGAGTGCCTCTTTTTGGTTTTACGAGTTGAAAGAGGGTAACAAACACTCGATATAGCTTGTCAAAAGACAAGTCCAGTCCCATATGTTTTATGAACTTGAGAGAGGATGGGTTCATTCCCAAAATGGGTCTCTCAATGTTTAATTTAACGAGTCCACTGAAAGAAAACTTGGTATCGTTCATGTTTAGAGAGTCTGAATGAATACGGAAGAAGACTCCATGGGGGTCCCTTTTTCATATGATTTAGTCTCTAAGGCTCGAAAAAGTATAAAACCATACCTTAGAGAACTCTTCTAGTCATGATTGGCTAGAGTGTTCCTTTCTTGTAAATAGTACTGTCCAAACCGATAAAGAGATAACCTACCGTCAGATAGATGACTCTTCAAATACTTTAATGAGCGCAAAGAAGACAAGATCGCTCGACAATATTTTCATATTTAGGGAGTCTGAAAAGGGTTTAAAGAGAAGTCCATGAAGTTTTTTTACACAACGTCACTTTTTACAATCCTGGAAAGATTCAAAAATGGACTCGACTATATTTTCATGTTTAAGGATTCTGAAAGAGAATGTGAAAAGAAGACTCCATAACGTTTCTTTACACAATGTTGTATTTTACGAGCCTGGAAAGAAACTTGAACTAGACTCGGAACTTTGATACTAGATTTTAACGAGCATGACTAAGTGTCGTAATAAATGCTCAACGAACTTTTCCATTTTGTGAAAGTACAAAAAATCCATAAACAAACTTTCCAAAGCTTTTACTAAAGTCAACCTGCAGACGACTCATAAACAAGTGTTAAATGCATCC